>MJUU01037133.1:46783-103336 GCA_002080025.1 Modiolus philippinarum | reverse complement strand
GGTAAATTTCCTGAAAGTGTCAAAGACCACATATTTTTTGGAATTCTACATTGAAACAATAGTTAAAAAATTTGTTAGAATTAGAAGAAATATTTCACAAACTTGATTTCCAAAATATATGATTCCAAGTTTGGTAAAATTCCTGAAAGTCTCGAAGACTACTTATTTTTTGGAATTCTGCCTAACAACCATATATTCTTTAATTACTTATGGTAAAAATAGTGACTGTCAATAGTTTAATTTCAAAAATTTTAAGAAAAATTATTCCCAGAGTCTATAGCTGTTTTCTGTGTCAACAGGGGGTGCGGGGATCACTGTCGTTTCCGACAGTCCTTACTCTAGTTTTTATTTATTATCAATGAACTATCAAAATCATTTTTTCAGCGTTTTTAACGGTAAATTTCAATTTTCATCACATGCGCAAGATGGATGCCCAGGTTTTGGACACCAGAATTGCCTTAAATAGAAGGTGCACTTTGCCATCACGTGGTGAGATTTGCTGGAAATTTCATCAAATTGCATTCATTTGAAATAGTATACCAGTACCCCATATGAAAATCTCGAAATGACAATGCATGTCCATGTTAAACACCTAGAATAGGTCAGATCAAAATCTAAAATGGAAGGTGCACTATGGCATCATGTGAAAAAGAATCGCTGAAAGTTTCATCAAATTCCTTTCATTGGTTTAGGAGGAGTTGCGGATGGCACACCAATACCCCTTAATGACATTGCTTTTCTAAGTCCATGTATGGCTAGGGGAAACTCCGAAAATCGGTCATACCAAAATCTAAAATAGGAAGTGAACAATAGCATCATGTGATAAAGATTCTCTAAACATTTATTTAAATGCCATTTCTTGGTTTAGGAGGAGTTGTGGATGGCATACCAGTACCCCCTAATTACAAAAAGTAATGAAAGCACATGGAGTAAATGCATACTGAAAGCTGAAATCATCAAACAAATATAGTGCATGGATCGTATCTTTAATTTACGAAGGTAGATTTTCTAATATGGGCATAGAAATTTCATGGAAAAGCTAGAAATTTTCTCAGTCGGACAAGAACAAGCTGAGACAATGGGTCTTCCGAGGTTAAACACCTTATGGATCTTCGGAAGCATGTACAAACGAGATGTTCTCGGGTCTATGGTTGTCAAACAACTTGCCCCCGAGGATATGTTTTCAGTGTCAATAAACTGGCAGATGAAGGAACGGATAGTGCAGTTGTTTTTAAGAAAGATTGTGAAAAGAAATTTGCGTGTCCTTTAAACCCCTCAAAGATGATACCTCAAGTTTATATTGCAGGTTTACACTTGTTATTTCTTTAGTTTGTGGTGTACTTGTCTATTTTTGTTTTTGTTTTATCATTAACATGTTGTCTCTATGTACAAATGTATTATACGTCATCAATATTTTTTTTATTCTAGATATTTTATTTTCTATCCGTTTATCGGCGTATCCTTTATTTAAACTCATTATTATGGTTTTCTGAAAAGTAAATAGCATCAGATGTTTGATACTAATAGAATTCAGTAGCCATCAACATTGACGACTGAAACAAATAGAAAACACAATGTTGTACTACGGTTTTTACTCCGTCCTCTGTATTGGCTTATCAACATCAGTGTTTTGGACATCTACATCGCAACACAGATGATGGGAGAAAAAAGGTAAATGGTAGTATACTTATTGTCTAAATGGTCTTTTTGGTCTATATTGGTCAACTAAACGAGCACATACATATGTAGTCTGATCCCTAATGTCTCATGATGTTATAATGTTTGTATCAAAAACTTGGAGAGAAAAACAGGTGAAAATTTCAAGAAACAAAGAAATAAATTAACGCAAATAGATAGTAAATAAAGCTAAAAATACAATGTTATTTAAAAAACAATATTTCAACAAAGAATGTATAATCCTCTAGCACTATAGTCTGTTTCAACTTTTGTGTTTTGATTTTTTTTTCACTTCAGATTCTGCAACGATAAGACATGCATGGGGCGCTTTTCGTTTTTTTATTTGTTTAATCCTGTCCAGTTTTTGTATATATGTTTATCGCTTACAGATAAGACAGAGTTAATAAAAGTTTAATAAATTTTACCGTTTCCGGAAATACATATTCCGAATTTCATTTGTTTATTATTTCTGCCCTTGTCACTGACGTCACTCACGTTTGCCTAATCCCGCATTGGCACAGAGAATTTTTTAGTTGAGCTTAGAACTCACACTGATTTAAATCGGAGGACTTATGCCTTTCAGGGACAGAACAGTAATTCCTTTCGCGTTGGGGGCCGTCACAAAAAGGAGACCGTAAATGTTGGCGTTTTAACGCAGGGTATTGTTCATTCGGAAGGTCGTGCAGATTTGAACACAGATGCACTAAATGCAACGCACACCATCCAGCAATTGAATGCCGATCGAAATGAACTTTATGAATTAGGAAAGTCGCCGATTAATAGCTCCGAAGTGGAAAATGTCTTTTTAATTATCCTAATCAAAGTGTTGCTTTTGAAATTTATTCAGGGATTGAAATTAAGTTGAATTATTCGGGCCCCAGAAAACCTACCATTTCGAAAAATTTGGCGAGCTCTTTACGTTATCCAGACGCAGTTCGTGAATTCTTAAAAAAGGAATTGCAATTGGGTCGCATTGCTGGTCCATTTTCCAAACCACCATTCCCCACTTTTCGATGTTCCCCTCTAGCCCTTATACCTAAAAAGACGGAGGGATTTCGTTTGATTCTTAGATTATCATATCCTGCAAGTAATTCGGTGAATGATTTTATAAATCAGGAATTCTGTACCGTTCAGTACTCAAGTATAGATGACGCAGTTTGTATGGTTAAAAAATTAGGAAAAGGTGCGTTATTAGCCAAAGCTGATATCAAATCCGCATTTCGATTACTAAAAATATGGCCCGGAGATTTCGATCAACTAGGTTTCAGTTTTGACGATGAGTTTTATAATGATCGCTGTCTACCCTATGGGCGCATCGATAAGTTGCCGGTGCGCTGTTTGAAAAATTTTCAACGGCGCTTCACTGGTTCACCGAAAAGAGTGCTGGGTGTGAAAATATTTTGCATTATTTAGATGATTTTTTGTTTGGGGGCAGTTCTGGTACTAGCCAATGTTTAGATTCCTTAAATACTTTCTTCGACGACTGTAAAAAATGGGGGGGGTCCCTGTAGCTCAAGATAAAACCATATTTTCTACCGAAATTTTAACTTTCTTGGGTATTGAAATCGATACAATAGCTATGGAGCTCCGTTTACCTCGCGATAATTGGATGAAATAAAAGATCGAATTAAAGACGTTTTGAATAAGAAGAAAGTTACTTTGAAAAATCTCCAGTCACTCATAGGGCTTCTCAACTTTGCATGTCAGGTGATTGTGCCTGGTAGGGCATTTTGTCGTCGGCTCATAGACTGTACATGTAACGTGTCTCAACCCTGGCATAGAATTCGGGTATCGGCCGGGATGAAGGCCGATTTGCAAGTATGGCTAGAATTTCTAAAAGATTATAACGGAGTTTCGGTCATGCTTGATCATTTATGGACATCAAATGAAACATTGAACTTATATACAGACTCAAGCGGGGGTGTTGGAAAAGGTTTTGGTATTTTCTTTAATGGAAAATGGGCTCAAGGAAACTGGCCACGTACTTGGTTCGAGCAAGGTATATTGACAGATATAACTTTCCTGGAATTATTCCCGGTAGTAGTTGCATTTGAAATTTGGGGGCATCATTTAAAAGACA
Source organism: Modiolus philippinarum (assembly GCA_002080025.1). Lineage (NCBI taxonomy): Eukaryota > Metazoa > Mollusca > Bivalvia > Mytilida > Modiolidae > Modiolus > Modiolus philippinarum. The sequence continues at coordinate 99,579 of MJUU01037133.1, read as the reverse complement.
AAAAGTTACTTTTCAGAATTGACAATCTAGCAGTAGTGACAATATTGAATAAAAAATCTTGTAAGGTTCCAAGGGTAATGGATTTAGTACGTAGATTAGTTTTGATTTCTTTGCGTTTTAATATATTAATCAAAGCACAACATATAGCAGGGTCTTCAAATGTCATTGCTGATGCTTTATCTAGATGTAATTTTCAGCTTTTCAGGAAATTAGTCCCGTCAGCAGATCCCGAACCAGAAGTTATTCCAAGCCATCTCTGGCAGATTTAACTGTTGAGGCCGAATCTCTAATAAAATACTCTCTCGCTGAAAATACCTGGAAAGTTTACAAAACGGCAGTAGAATCATTACAAAAATTCCGGGTTGAATTCCAATTACCGACAGTTTGGCCGGTTCCCTTGGAGCATCTTATTAAATACGTCGCATTTCTATCATATTATGGTTTCGCCCCATCGTCAATATCGACATACATGTCGGGGATAAATAGTAAGCATAAATTTTTGGGTTTAACCGACTATACGCAACATTTTCTCAACACCAAAATGATAGAGGGGACAGTCGGCAAGCGACGCGACATTCGGGCACCTATATCTTTAGAGATGTTGAAGAAACTGATAAAATCACTCTCCTCTGTGTGTAAATCAAATTATGAAACTTCATTATTTTTGGCTGCGTTCAGTCTTTGTTTTTTCGCATTGTTAAGAGTGGGGGAGATAACCGCGGACAACCGATCGAATGTTGGTATTCATACCCTGGAGGCAAATGATATTGCCTTCTTAAATGATTGCATGCATGTTAAAATCCGAAGTTCTAAAGCCGACCAACGGCAAAAGCAAGTTACACTCATACTACTGAAACAGGAAAAAATGATCAACATTTGTCCCGTTAATTTAATGCATACTTTCTTACGTATGCGATGTGCGTTACGGATTTCCCCTCTCTTCTTACATTTTGATGGATCGGTTTTAACACGATACAAATTTGATGCAATACTATACAAAAGGCTTTATATTTTTGCGAAATACCAGATCATATTCGTCCCCATTCGTTTAGAATAGGCGGTGCTACAGAATTATCTAAAAAGGAGTTCCGGAAAACGAAATCAAAAGATGGGGACGATGGTATTCGAATACTTACAGTAGTTATATCAGATTAAATGCATTTTAATGCAAATTATTGAGTATTTTACAGAGACTGATATTATTTTCTAGGTACGAAACACGTGTGGCTTATTGGCTCGTCAATAGTTTATTGGTCATCGAGGAGGGCTCATGTTAGAATAGGGGGTTCAAGTTTAGGACTTCAATTCAAAGGCATTAACCTGCACTGGTACGGTACTAGAGGCATGCTATGGGAGAGCTTTCATTTGACAAATATATAAAGTCACTTCCTTGTCCAGATTATTTGATCATACAATAAGGATCTAACGACATTGGTATCTTAAAGGGAAAAGAGCTAATCGAAAAGATAAAAGTGGACGTTTTGCGTCACTCTATTTTATATCCCCACATTAAGATTGTGTGGAGTGATATTCTGCCAAGACGCTATTGGCATTTCGGTGACAATCATAAAGCCATTGAAGCTACTAGAAAGAGGGTAAACAAAGCAGTTAAGAAAATAGAAATGGAAGAAATAAACAATGGGTTCGCTATTCACCACCCATGAAAGATCATTGTACAGATATGATGGAGCTCACTTGTCGGACGTCGGTAATGATGCTTACCTGAATAATATACAAGCATCAATAGAGTCCTTTTTAATCAGTGGAATCAAGTTTTGTCCTTCAAATTAAATATCTACCAAACTCGAACAGCATGTAAATTAAGGTGACACAGCTCTCCCTTAGTCATTCCATATATTTCATTAATATTTAACAATTTTTATTTGTATGGCGGTGAGTAGGTATAGACCTACTCATATTGCGGGATCTGGCAAGATGAAAATCAGGAGTTATGCCCCTTTTATTCTGCGCTAGACCATATTTTAACCTTTCAGTGGTACCACTGGATGGTGGGGATTTTGAAGAGGTGCGGTTTGCTTTGTTATCAAAGCGGCCGGTTCATTACTGGTACCAGTTTTGAATTTCTATACCCTTTAAACGGGGTAATTATAAAACTAATATGGGCTGTCGCATTTTGGGGGTATATGCTTCTTGTTCTTTCTGTAGGGGGAACGCAGAAGAACTTTCGTTCTAATGTTACCATTGGAACACCAACTTGCCCATTTAACTTTCCGGCAGTCGGTTTAACATCATCTTGCCATATCTCGTCCGTGTTTTAACTAGTTCTGTGGCCGTTTTCATCCAATTACTTTTTGTTTTATTCCGAATGAATTCTTTTATTAAATATGTTTATCGCTTACAGATAAGACAGAGTTAATAAAATTTTAATAAATTTTACCGTTTCCGGAAATACATATTCCGAATTTCATTTGTTAATTATTTCTACCCTTGTCACTGACGTCACTCACGTTTGCCTAATCCCGCATTGGCACAGAGAATTTTTTCAAAACCCTCCCCCTCCCCTTCAACCATCATGTACAATTTTCTGCTGCTTTTTGTAACCTTTTTCAGGCTCTCACTATTATATATTAATGGAGACAAATGGATTGATTCTACTCGAACATTACTGGCCATAACTTGTACTTGTGAGATTCCATGAAAATGAACTGCTGATGTAACATATGTAACGGAAAAGAAGGACAATGATGATACTATTGGATACAGATTCAGTGGATTGAGTTTCGTTTGTCATTGTGATTGCCTTAAGTAACCTGAATCTTGTTTTTTATGCAGACTGTCTTAAATGGTATTAATTTAATTTTTTCAGATTCAGTGAGTAATAAGAATCAAGTCGAACTTTAAATGTTTTCTATTGTTTTATATAATTTGTTTGTTTAAACATGATTAGTAATAAATTTTGTCACAGACGTATGCTCGAGCGGGATCTGGCAAGATGAAAATCAGGAGTTATGCCCCCTTTTATTCTGCGCTAGACCATATTTTAACCTTTCAGTGGTACCACTGGATGGTGTGGATTTTGAAGAGGTGCAGTTTGCTTTGTCACCAAAGCGGCCGGTTCATTACTGGTACCAGTTTTGAATTTCTATACCCTTTAAACGGGGTAATTATAAAACTAATATGGGCTGTCGCATTTTGGGGTTATATGCTTCTTGTTCTTTCTGTAGGGGGAACGCTGAAGAACTTTCGTTCTAATGTTACCATTGGAACACCAACTTGCCCATTTAACTTTCCGGCAGTCGGTTTAACATCATCTTGCCATATCTCGTCCGTGTTTTAACTAGTTCTGTGGCCGTTTTCATCCAATTACTTTTTGTTTTATTCCGAATGAAATCTTTTATTAAGTTTGGTTTATTTTTGTTCATTGACCATTCTATAAATGAAATAAAAGGATAACAGTAAACACCTATAATGGCTGAAAATTATAATTACATGCCACAATATGGTAGGGAAATACACGGAAAAACACACAAATAAGACAAAAGACAAACATAAACAACGATAGGAACTCGGGACAGCCGTACTTGGTACCGGCACTAGCAAAAGCCAGTGGTAGGGTTAAACCGATTTATGGGTACCCAAACCTCCCCTATATCTGTCCCGTTTCCCTATAGTTTAGTAAATATACGAATAAAACCCAGTGCAGGTAGACTTCTTACTCCATGACCACAATCTTGAAAGGAGAGAATATGACAATACGTAATTTTGAAAGATGGGTCAAGTGTGTGCTCGCCCCTAATCTGCCGGCTAGCTTAAGGAGCCCAGTCTGCTGGTAAAACACTGTCGCAGTACGGAAGAAAAATCAAACTCAAAACTTCCCACAGGATTTGGTCAAGGAGTCAGAGTATATCTTGTCAATATCCCTTAGAATGTACGTAATAAGGATATATTTTTGGGGGGTTTTAGTGCAGCTGATGTGGAATTAATTTCCGAAATGGCCATACAGCTCATTAAAATTATTGCAGTTGGAGTTAACATATGTGTTATGGTCTCATGTTCATTTACTCCATATCCTTTCATAAAATATTTAGTACAGGCGTTTGTCTTTCATTGCAGTGTGGAGTTGGTAAAACAATTCCCCGTGGTAGAGATGTATGCTCTTTATTTTTCTTAGATATGGTGTACTTGTACATGAGATAATATCTCATGTGGACACTTTGTTCAATAACCATTATCTAAATTTATGTAAATTCTAAAACAGAAGGATTAACTCCCTCCATTGTAGTTTTGTCCTTAGCCGTGTTTGATATTACTGATTATTCAAATTTCGTTTGGTTTTATGAATTTTAAATACTTTTGGAAATTATGGATTTCCTTTTTGGGGGTTTTAGTGCTGCTGATGAGGAATTAATTCCCGAAACGGCCATGCAACTAATTAAAAATATTGCAGTTGGAGTTAACATATGTGTTATGGTCTCATGTTCATTTACTCCATATCCTTTCGTAAAACATGTTATGTTTCCAGCTTTTCTGGATTTTTAATCAGTTTCTGGCATTTTTAAACAACATTACCATAAAAACGAAGATTTGAAATGCCCTTAGTAATTAGCTATTTGTGAGTAACGCCACATTTAGATATTAAATATTCATATCTGTTATAAAACTTCCTAAATGTATTCAACAACTAAAATCTATAACTCTGTTGTAAAAGTTTTGCTGTGATAGTAAGGTTGCTTTCATTAAAATCGTCAAGAGTAGAACAAACACGTGCGAATCGTACTAGTTGAGAAATGTACACCCCGTATGATGGAGCTTGAGGAACGTCGCTGTCAAGAAAAGGGAAATTAGTTATAGTGAAATCAAAATCATCCCTTTTATCATATATTTTAGTTTTTATTTTACCAGCGTCAATATGATAGTTAGATCAAGAAAAGGGCAGTATTTGGAATCATTGTTATCTTTATTTAATTTCAATTCTTGTGGGTAAATAATATCTACATAATCTAAAAACTGGGGATTATCAATAGTAAGGATATCGTCAATATACCTGCTGTTATCATTGAAAATAGAAATAAGAGATTATCACTGTTTTGTATGGTTCTGTTTTGAAGTTTTTTCATGAAGTCTCATGAAAAACCATGTTTTTACTCTTGACTTATGAAATGACCCTTCGGCTTATCGCTTTGCCATTTGTTATAACCGATGTAATTCAAATCATGGAGTTATTCAAAATGTTTTATGTATTTAGTATAAACTTATTATTATTCATATAAATATTTATACATATATGTGTGCAATTCCTCCGTTTTCCTATTATGTATTTGACTGCTACTATATATCACCAATAAATGATTTTGACTCATAATTATCTTACAGTATTAGTATGGCCATATAATTTACCTCAGACAAGTGGCAAATATTTTCTTTGTCCCATTTTATATTGTAATGTCATGGCATCATATCCAGAAAAGTTGTTCACACAAGATCTTCAGACATGTGACTGGATCAGAAACAATGCACCGTTCCATGACGGTACCAATCTAACTGGTTGTAAAAGCTGGTATCTTACTCAACATTAATCTAGCCACTTCTTAAGAAGTCAGAAATCAAAAAGGAAATTTTTCCTGTGTATAGAGCAAATGGAAGCACTACGAAATAACATTTGACTTCGTCTGCTGGTTTGAAAGACGACATTGCAATCTAATGAACTCCAAAAGGAGCGAGAAAACTATGTTTACGACATAAAATTTACTGCAATTTATGTATTTTGCTACTAGGTCGTGTGATCTTCCAGTGGACTATTAGTTCCTGGGGCAAACACGACATTTTTTAAAACTACAAAATGTAATTGTTTAATACTCGATTAAACCTAGGAGTGTTTTTCTCGTACATATTTCAATTTCTGTTCCACCAAATGTTTCGATCCTTCAAGAGACATACTAATATGCAGAGAATTAATTTATTGCAGTTACGGTACACTGGCGGATCCAAAGGGGGGGTTTTGGGGTTGAAACCGCCTTTTTGGACAAATATGTATTTTTCTAATGAATATCCTGATGTTTTGCTCTGCGAAATTTCCTTTCACTTTTAAATTCCTGGATTCGCGCCTGGCGGTCTATTGTTGTTTTTGTTGCTGTTTAAGAAAGCTGAGAAAAAAGAATATATTCGTTTGCTCAAAGTCTTGTTAACCAAGAGTTCTACAAAAACTATTGAGCACCCACAAACATAGAAGGTCAACAATTCTAACATCTAAGTAAATAGATATATTAGCAAGATGATAGATTTTTCTTTTATTTTTACATAGATGGGTTGCCTTAATTACTTTCATCATTTTTATTTCGCCATTGTAAGTTTCGTTGTCTTTTTTTTAGGGGGGTTGTTAAATTGTCCTCTTACATGCTCGGCGTACATGTCGTTTTCACAGCATTGATCAGTAAACCCATCGTCGTGGTTTACTGTTGTAAAAGACAAAATGCACTATATTGACTGCTTAGTAAAGGAGCTGACAATTAATTTAGTCACCCTTTACAACTCTCCACAATACCAATGAAGGACATTCCTTTGGTATCAATGCATGTCTGGAATACTCATCTACTGGAAACATAAGATATATCATAAAATGTCCTCACAAAAGGAGATATATTGCCAAATGCACAAATACTCCCGTTTAAAGCCATTGATTTCATTGCTTATTGTAGTTAGATAAAATGTGCTTATACGCTGTAGATTTTGAAAACTCAAAAGATTCGTTAGAATATCTTTAACTGAACTTAATCACCGTAACAGTGTTAAAACATCTGACTTTTCTATAACCTACTCTCCAAAATGGTAAGTTAAAGTCAGTCTTCCAGGATTTATTATTTCAGTCTTTCTGTACTGAAAAGGGTGAAAGAAGACATTAAGGTTTGGTTATAGGTAATCATAAGAAAACACCGATTCCAACAAAATGTATAATAAAGATAATGTCGTCGCAATGCTGGAATACTTATTCGTCGAATGTGGAGAACAAGTGTTCCAGCAGCCAATAGGAATATCTATAGGTACTACTTGAGTGTAATTTTTTATTCCTGTATTGCTATGAAGCCATGGCTTGTCCAGTAAAGACAATAAGCTAGCCAAATCCTTTCATTTCAGTTTGCGTTATAGAGATGATGTTCGTTCTTCCGATTAATAATCATCAATTTAAAAATAACCATCACCCCATATACTTAATATGAATTTGAAATAAAATAGACCATCGATGCACTATCACCAGCATTACGTCTTGACATATACCTTTTTATTGATAACTCTGGATTTTGAAATAAAATCTTCACGACCAAGCGCGGTTATTTTCCAATTTTAAAGCTATTAATTTTTATTTCTTTATATATTGATACCTTTTCGTGATTTTTTGTTGTTGTTGTTGTTGTAGCGTGCCATTATGAACTGTTGATGAACAAGAACTGCATAGGAAAAAACACAAATAATACAAAAGACAAACATAAACAAAGATAGGAACTCGGGACAGCCGGACTTGGTACCGACACTAACAAAATCAAGCGGTAGGTTTCTACCGGTTTATGGGTACCCAAACCTCCCCTTTATCTGTCCCGTTCCCCTACTATAACAGTCATACGAATTAAACCAAATACAGGTAGACTACTAACTCCATGACCACAATCTTGGAAGGAAAGAAAAACGACAATATGTAATTTTCAAAAATGGGTCAAGTGGTGCTCGCCGCTAAACTGCCGGCTAGCTCAAGGAGCCTGGTCTGTCGATAAAACACTGTTTGTCTTTTGTCATTTCATTGTTTTTCTTGTGCGCTTCCCTAGTGGATTGTGGCATGTGATTGTGGTTTTCGGCCATTGTAAGTGTTTCCTGTTATCTTTTCTACATTAACTGTCGCACTACGACAGAAAAATCAACCTCAAAACTTCCCGAAGGGTTTGGTCAAGAATCATATATTTCAGTTGGCATCGACAGTATCAGATAGTCTCATCAACATTAACATAATTCTGCGTGAAAACAGAAGTGGATAATACATGTAATTTATACTTGTCCACACTTTCCTCTTTGTATGCACACTTTTTTTATATAAAACATACGATATGTCGTATTGTTGTAAAATATCAATACTGCTGTAAATTAAAGTTTTGCAGCCATATTTGTTTTAAAATTACTGAGAGAAACTCTGTGAAGCTATTTCTAAAAATAAAAAAGTATGAAAAATAAACCAGAAATTTTGTTGGAGCAACAGCTAGTAAAGGTATCTTTTACATTGATGAAGTAATTATGACCAACAACTGTCCAGAATAAATTTAACATCTATAGAATTTCAGTTTACAGCAAATGCGGGATTTTGTTATTTTTGAACATGTTAATAAGCTGATTTTAAGGGTCTTCCATTCCATGGAGAATTGAACTCACTGTGAAACTATAGTACCTGGCCAAATAGCTAACTAACATAAAGCCCGAATTCGTACGATTTTATGAATTTTTGTTGTTAAAGTAATGAAACAATTATTGGGGTTTAAATCGATTATCAACTTAAAAGTAAAAGGAGAATAAACTGATCTGAATTGTCTAGCAAAGAACAACTGAAATCATCTTAGAAAAGACATCTATGTATATCAAAGTTTCTTCTTTTTCATATATTTTTTCACATTTTATTGGCTTCAATAAAGTTTTTGGACAAAAGAAACAGACGAGAAACCATTGTAATAATGAAACAGATTTATAAGTTTTTATATTGGTCTGAAACTGTAGAGTTTCTTGAAACATTATATCTGCCATTCTCTTTATATCTTTGGCCCTTGTGAGACATTCTATTTATTGCAATGTTCGAGCCTTTGTCTTTTTTTGTAAATTTTGCAACTATGCAGAAACTAAATTCACTATAACTCCTGCATTTTTTATTACCACTGGGCCGATGACTCTGCTGGTGGATTGTTAGTCGCCGAGGGTATTTACCAACCAGTAGAATGTCGGTGCTGATCCAAAAACCGATTTATTTGGAAAAATATAAGAAAACTTTGTTTAAAACAACGGCAGTAGAATACCGAAGGAACAAATGAGTGGTATTTACAGAAATCGAAGTCTAAAGACATAGCAAAAACGAGAACACCAGAAAACAACGACACCCAGACAGCCTCAAAGCACAGAAACACAAAAACACAACATTCAAAACCAAGTCACTCACAATGTGAACTCCCATGAAACTGAGAGTGACATCAGGTGCTCCGGAGGGGTAAGCATGTCCTGCTCTGTAATCAGTTTAAAACTAATGAGTATCTTCATCTTGCATATTTCTGTCCTTAGCTGATTTTGACTTTTCTGTTTAGATCACATTGGTAATTAGTTCTCTGTCAGGATTTACACATATTTCAGTATACGGATTTCCAAACGTTTTGATTTGATCTGCGCTGAAGAGACATAAGTTGTCAAAATAACCTTATGCAGAAACTCAATTCGCGGTAACTTTAGTAGTTTGTTATTCCTTTAACCCTGAATGAAGGGAATCGCAGATACAACTAATAATTTTGTTAATGTTTTATTTTCAAAATAGTACAATACATATGTGATTATCGGATATTTTGAAGCTTGTTCTAAGTTTTCATTAGATATTCAAAAGTCAGAATCTAAGGTATTTACATTTTTTAAGTACACGACCACAGGTAATGGATGAATTGTAGCTTGTAGCTATACCTTATATATGTTTATACAGGATAAAAAAAAGTCACTTTGTTGATTATATAAAACAATAAGAATGATTTCACAAGCACACTGATGGAAACACTTTCATACAAACATTTTGATATTATGGTGAATGAGAATCCTGACTTAAATCTTCATCACTTTTTGCTTGTTTTTCTGACAATTCGTATTTACTCTTGACTTCGTTGACACCACAGTCAATGATTTTAACACTTTTCTTTGGCATGGCAGTGTTAGGATTAGTTTCTAATTCACCTATTAATCTGATAACATCCTACAAAAAACAAATATTAGCATAACAAGACAGTCTTAACATTTTCCATTCTTTGCGACAATAAATCTTTAATGCAAGATATATAACACAGATATGTCAAAGACAAACAGATCAATTTTGTTTTACAATGAGATTTCCGATTACACTTCTTATTGACTCAGCACATTTACTTACCCAGTTTTATACCTTTTCAATTGCGTTTATCGTTCGCTAGTCAAGTTTTGTTATTTCTGTCAAAATTTCTGCTCCTCTGATTTTATCCATTTCAAAGCGTTATGGAACCCATTTTTTTCCTCTAAATCATATTAACTTTGCCACATTCATTCGTGGCTAAAAGCTTTCATATGTTAGATTTAAAAATTCACAGAAGCCAAATTTGTAAGTTCTGGCCAAATTTGTAATCACTTGTATTAACGAGTATAACCTTTTTTTTTTATTTTCAGTCCGATTTTGATGCAGTTTTTTTCAGTGGATTCCATATGAAAATTTAACATAGTGCTGAACCATTTGATTTTTGCTTTCCAGACTATAAGGGGTCAAACGAATCCAAAAATGAAAATGTGCATATTATACATATATTTTTTAATTTTTTCATCGGATTTCGATTGGGAATTTGTTTTTCTTAAGATTTCTCTTGTTACAAGCTCTCAGTGGTATGCCAACGGAAATGTCGGTTACGGTTTACGAGCTATAAGGGGTTAAAGGGACCAAAACGCAATTTTCGAAATGTAAAATCTTTATTTTAAATCGGTTTTAAATTGGATTTTTCATTAGTATCCTCTTGTTATAAGCTTTCAGTTATATGTCATTGGATTATTGTATCTTGCGCTTTTCCGAGCTATAAGGGTTAATTTTTCAAAATCTGAAAAAAATCGTTATTTTTAATCGGATTTCATTTGGATTTTTTCCTTTGATATCTCATTTTCAGTTGTGAGTTATCTCTTACCTTGTCCGAGCAAAAAGGGGTTAAAGAGGCCAAAACTGTACTTTTTCAAATTATGTAAAATCTTTATTTTAATCGCATTTTCGTTAGTTCAAATTTTAGTGGTCGACACGCCTCGATAGTGTCATGCTGCACTCGGCGTAGCCCTTTGTTTCATTTCAAATTATAGTCGGATTTTCACAAGTGAAAAAAACAATTTGTTAACAGTTCTCGCCACAATATAGCTGAAATATTGCTGAAGTTGGCGTAAAACATCAATCAATCAATCAATTAGAAAATGATAACACTACACAGTCGCCAACGATCTTGGTTATGTAAAAATTGACAAAATTATCACAGTACATTTTAAGAATGTTTAATTCCCGTTGTTTCAAATTCTATGCCAGCGACATCATTACCTCATAATTTAGGCGACGGAGATACATTCAGGTTTTAGCTTTACTACCACTGCAGACTGTTCTTTGCGAAACGGAATATTAACGAAGTATAATGTAAAGTCTCTGTTTCATCTTCACATTTTTTATTTTACAAGTTGATGAGATAAGGCAAAACAAAAACCAAATACTTACCATTCCAGAAATAACTTTTCCGAAGACCACATGCTTGTTATCTAACCATCTGGCTTTATTAAGAAGAATAAAAAACTGTGCCCCATTTGTGTTTGGACCATGATTCGCCATAGCAACGTATCCTGCTGCTTGATGACTGAGGTCAAAGTTCTCATCAACAAATTCTGGTCCATATATACTTTCTCCTGCAAATTATAAAACTCACTTTTCTAATATCTTATATTTGATCATCTTATTTTAAGTTTTTGTATCTAACTATCTCATTGGACAAAGATTTTATATGTTATGGCAATCTTAGATATATTTATGATATTACAAAAATAATGTCATTGTTTGTGTCTTGAATTCAGATTCCAGCAATTAGCTAGTCATCTAAACTAAGCAAGATAAAGACAGGTTATAATCAACAAAGGTACAAAAGTTACTGTAAACTTAGTTTTACGGCAACTTATTCTTCTTCCATTCAGATCAAATCAAGAAATTTTGGAGATCAATGATATGCAAAACAAATAACTAAAAAGATGTTAATGAAAGCCAAATCAGCAAATGACAGAGGTTATGATTTATGTATTGGTTGGTAAACGTTGTGATTTATTTATCTAAATAATTGAAACTGCTTTGAAATATTTTAAGTAGTATTCCAGTTAAGAGTAAGACGGTAGGCGGCACATCAAAAATTTAGATTTTGTTTTTTGGCTTAGGTGTATTCATTTGAGTCATAAAAACATATCTCAGAAAATTTTTACAAAAGAACATTTGTTAGGTCTCGGGATAATTTTTGACTGCTTATAAAGAGGAAAAATGGCGGGAAACTTTCCCGTACTTTTCAATGTAACTAAATTTTCGACGCTAATAGCTCAAAAAGGCAAAATAATACAGAACTTTTATCTATCAAATGACGTTTTCTTGATAAGTTTTCGTAAATTCAAACATCAAAAGTTTGCGTTTTTAATTTCCTCACTAATCATTGTTTTCTTGAAACCTATTTAAATTGATTAAGTAGTGTTGATTAACTGAAATGGTAAAAAAAAATAATAAATAGACCCGTGTGCTTTTAACGGAGAAACAACACATTAAAAATTTGGCTGGAAATGGATTTCTCTGGGTTTTCCTTTATTTAACATTAAGACGTGTTTGTCTAAAAGCTAGGGAGTTATATCAAGAATTTTATAGAAACTTTTTAGGGGTCTTCATTTAACATATAGAAAACATTCGTAAAATATATATTGGGGGTCCGTGTGCACAATTCTTTAATCCATTGAACTGGGGAAAACCCTAGAAGTTCCGAAATCTGACACAAATTTAAAAATAAGATGAGTGAGCCTCCTTAAGTTATGCAAATCAATTAAAACCCTTTAAATTATTTGTTACCCTTACCTCCAGTTCCGTCTCCAACTGTATTATCTCCCATTTGTATTATAAAATCTTTTACTATTCTGTGAATTGGAGATTTCTTGTAAGTCAACATCCTTTTCTGAAAAAAAAATATCGTTTTTACGGCTGAAACACTTAATGTACACGTGTCCGTCTATAACAATTAATCTTGATATATTTAGACAGAATTATTGTTTGGAACCATGGAGTATTTTTGCAGTAGCATCCATAATGGTATTATTTTTAAAAAGAGGTCATATAATGGTGTGACATTGGTGTCTGTGTCAATCATAAGAAGCAATATTTCGATGCATTCCAGCTGAACAATTATTTTGGAATTTTAACAAAATGTTCTTTTGATCACGAGGGTGGTTTAGCATTGTTTGGGACATTAGTATTGTGGCCTTTTTTCATATGTTAGGAGGGTTTCTCTTATTTTTTTTTACAAATTTCTGTAGTATGTCAACGAATTTCATATACCGTTCAAGACATGAATAAAGCACAAGACAAGCAGTCTAAACATTTATATTTTCTCTTCGATTTTGATGTATTCCCCGTCTTTAAATAAATGTGGAGCCAAGTAACCAGTATTTTGTTACACTCTCAGATGTATAAAGGGTCACAATTTGGTTTTCAAGATGAATTTCATAATTTTTTTTCACTTGTAACGTTGTTTGTATCTACAATTTTTTCTTGAACTAGGCTAATATCTAACTTCTACGAAGTATCTTTTTTTTTTAGTTTTCAACAATATGGGTTAAACTTGATGCAAGCTTTTAGACTTAATAAGCTTTTAAGCAATGATCTTGCTTAGCTCTTACAATTTTCGGGTTCCGCTTGAAGAGGCATCTTTCAAGAAACACTTATTTAGAAAAAAATCAACACACCTAAACTTGCATATAAGAAAGAACTTTTTCCTTACAGTAAACAACCCCAGGAAATGTAGTTCCTGTTTGGGTTTTACAGAAAAATACCTCCGTCGTCCAAGGGTATATTTTTTATTTGTTAACGAAACAATATAAATTAAGGCACAAAAGAAGCCTAACAATATAAACTTTTCAATTAATTAATATTTAGATGTCAATCTTTTGAATCTCTACCAGTGCAAACAAGTCTTTGGAACTATGTCGTCTCAAAGAAGGACTATATAGAGCCTGGTATCCTGACCCATACTGCCTACCACGAGGTTAGGACAGATTCGAACAGGCTAAGACTATATGGGTGCACGACTGGTTTCCGAATTAGTGGTGTCAGATAGAGACCATCAATAAAAATTGTTCATAAAATCTTACCCCTCTTTTGTATCCCTTGGCCAATGACACAAAATTCAATGCAGTCATTGGACATTTCCATCCAAACACGGCAATTACAAATCTTCCCCTGTAATCCTCTCCTTCCCCATCATAGTCCTTTATCTCTACATCAAAAAACACTTCGTCTGTGACGGTATGGTTTTTATGAGCTGTTGCTGAACAGATAAATACTACAAGAACTGCTGCTAAGCTTAACCAAGCTGCCATCGCGGGCTTAAAAAATACAAAAGACAAGTTAACTCAATTGTTAGTTAACTGAAGATACAACGACTCTATAATACGCCGATGATCACCACTTGATTGATGCATCTGATAGTGGACCGTTAGTCCCCTATGGTATTCACCAACCAAGTAGTCAGTACTTCGGTACTGGCTCGAAAATCTACTTTATTTTGAATCGTTCAATATCTAAATCTTTATAAATTTTACCACAAAACTAAGGAGTATATTTGTCCTTGACTGATTTTGGCCTTCAATATAGATTATTTTGGTTATTTGTTCTTATATATCTTTCAATTTATGGTCTTCCAAATGTTTTGATTTTATCTGCACTGAAGAGACATAAGTGGTCGAAATGGCTATCAGCTGAAACTTAATTTTCAAGTCACTAATTAGGTATTAAGTTATCTAAGACTTAAAACCGGTAAAAATGTGTTCCAAAAACATGCGTTTTGTTTTAACTGAAATATTTACACAGTCCACTTTAAGAATTGTCAATGTGTCGAAATTTAGTCAGTCGGTCACCAATTTTTTGTCTGTCACTAATTCAATATTTGTTGAATTATAAAGAAAAGTAATAATGCTTACCTGATTTTATGAGCTATGTATGTTGACAGTAACTGACAAAATGGACGCATCAATGGTGTATGCTTCTTTTTATGATAATCGAATTGGCCACGAAAACGAATTCTGTTCCGCGAATCAGTGTTCGAACATCTGTTACGAGTCAATGAAATATATTTGATCGTGTACACGTTCTAAAGAAATCAAAGATGATGATACACCTATGTGGCAACGAATTTAACGTGGCAAAGATTTTGTCTATTTACTGAGTTTAAATTAACAATCATTAATAACTTTGGTTATCAATAGATCTGTAATAGGCTTGTAACAGATGAGAAGTATACGGTGCAAAATTAATAATATTGCATTCAAGAAAATGTTTACCATTAAATTATCCAAGCAAATTTTAGTCCTGAAGATGTAATATGGTCAAACTGGACTTAGCCAAACGAAGTTGACTACTTAACTGTAATCACCCAATTTCTGACTGATTGGAATGTAAAGAGTAAAATAGAATATCTCAACATACTCGCCAATATCTCTCATTCTCGTACATGAATAAAAAACCTATACGAATAACTAAATACCGAAATGACTGTCAATTTATTTTCTGCATATGGGCATTTCGACAACTTATGTCTCATCAATGCAGATAAAATCTAAATGTTTGGAAGACCATTAATTCAGAGATGTTCAAAAACTGAATGAGAACAAATAACCAATATAATCTAAATGTATAGCCCAAATCAGCTAAGGACAGAGCTATGCATGAGAGAGATACTCCATAGTTTCAACAAAATTTACAAACATTTAGATATTGCAAGATTTTAAATAGAATCGGCTTTCGGGTCAGCACCGAAGTACTGACTAATGGGCTGGTGAATACCCTAGGGGACTGACAGTCCATCAGCAGAGGCATCGACCCACTGACAACAATACCGAAGGTACTGTGAACTTATGTTCTGCATATGCGCCTTTCGACAACTTATGTCTCATCAGTGCAGATAGAATCTAAACGTTTGGAAGACCATTAATTCAAAGATATTCAAAAACTGATAGAGAACAAATAACCAATATGATCTAAATGTAAAGCCCAAATCAACTAAGGACAGAGGTATGCATGAGGGAGATACTCCTTAGTTTCAACAAAATTTAGATATTGGAAGGTTTCAAATAGAATCGGCTTTGGGGTAGCAGCAAAGTACTGACTACTGGGCTGGTGAATTCCCTCGGCCTCGGGGACTGACAGTCCACCAGCAGAGGCATCGACCCGGTGGTAATAAATAACTAAATACCGAAGTTACTGTGAATTTATTTTCTGCATATGCGCATTTTGACAACTTATGTCTCATCAGTGCTGATAAAAGCTAAACGTTTTGAAGACCATTAATTCAAAGATGTTCAAAACTGATAGAGAACAACTAACCAATATGATCTAAATAAATAATAAAACCAAAATCTGCTAAGGACAGAGATATGCATGAGGGAGATACTCCTTAGTTTCAACAAAATTTACAAACATTTAGATTTTGCAAGGTTTCAAATAGAATCGGCTTTCGGGTTAGCACCGAAGTACTGACTAATGGGCCGGTTAATACCATCAGGGATCGGCAGTCCACCAGCAGAGGCATCGACCCGTTGGTAATAAATAACTAAATACCGCAGTAACTGTGAATTTATTTTCTGCGCATGAGCAGATACAATCTAAACGTTTGGAAGACCATTAATTCAAAGATGTTTAAAAACTGATAGAGAACAATTATCAATATGATCTAAATGTATAGCCCAAATCAGCTAAGGGCAGTGCTATCCACGAGGGAGATACTCATTAGTTCCAACAAAATTTACAAAAAAATGAGATATTGCGAGGTCACAAATAGAATCGGCTTTCGGGTCAGCACCGAAGTACTGACTAATGGACTGGTAAATACCCTCAGGGACTGACAGTCCACCAGCAGAAGCATCGACCCACTGGTAACAAATAACTATATACCGAAGGTACTGTGCATTTTTTTCTGTATATGTGCATTTCGACAACTTATGTCTCATCAGTGCAGATACAATATAAACGTTTGGAAGACCATTAATTCAAAGATGTTCAAAACTGATAGAGAACAAATAACCAATATGATCTAAATAAAGCCCAGATCACCTATGGACAAAGCTATGCATGAGGGAGATACACCCTAGTTTCAACAAAATTTACAAACATTTAGATATTGCAAGGTTTCAAATAGAATCGGCTTTCGGGTCAGCACCGAAGTACTGACTAATGGGCTGGTGAATAGCCTCGGGGACTGAAAGTCCACTAGCAGAGGCATCGACCCAGTGGTAACAAATAACTAAATGCCGAAGTTACTGTGAATTTATTTTCTGCATATGCGCATTTCGACAACTTATGTCTCATCAGTGCGGATAAAATCTAAACGTTTGGAAGACCATTAATCCAAAGATGTTCAAAAACTGATAGAGAACGAATAAGCAATATGATCTAAATGTAAAGCCAAAATCAGCTTACATCAAGACTCATGTAAGGTCGATTATTCTATCGAATAATACATCGGCAAACGAATACCGAAGCAAGAACGAGGAAAGGGGAAATTCTAAAATCATAAATCAAAAATCACGGCAATTCACAGCAACACGAATTAAGACATTATGACAAAAACATAACAAACAAACACGCCACAAAACTAAAGCACTAGCAGTGTGAACCCCTATAAAAACTGGGGTATCATCAGGTGCTCCGGAAAGGTAAGCATGATAATGAAAGGATATGGAGTAAATGCATATGAGACAAAGAATCTACAAATACACAGTGAAATCAAGCAATGTAACAATGTTTTTATTGGTTACCATGAGGCCTTCAACGATGAGTTTTGCTCATACCTCATAGTAAGTTCAAGACGGCCCCTAGCTCCGGTTTGAACGGAATTCATTGCTTGATGTCGAGCAATGCTACTTGGCACCCATGAATGCAGTATTGTCAACAAACATAAACTGGCAAAGTGTTCTTCCGTTGCCCGACAAAATGACCAACAGAAGACAACCACAACATAAAAACAATATAAACAACCACAGGACGCTCGTCGAGTCAACTGCATGGAAACTTGGCATTATAAAATAGTGGGATGTAGGCATTATATCCAGGTGGTAAGAATAGCATTAGCATTTGAAATTACAAAAAATGATTTACCAAAATTTTGAAAAAATAATAGTGTATCCATATGGGAAAGTCTCTCAAGATGAAGTACACCATATAACTGAGATATATATAGAACATACATATCTCTCACATGAAATCTTATTACGGACAACACACTGCAGGAGAGACAAACCCTAGTCTTAAATAAACAATAAAAACATAATATTTACTTGAAATCAAGCGAAATTTAATATATTTTTTAAATATACTAAGTTAAATGTTCATAATAGACAAATGCCAATTTTGTGGATATTGTCAGCTCTTGGATTTTTATATTGCTTGGGGTCTCAAAACAAAGCCTGTACAATATGTTATTGGATACCTTGTCTATTTTAAATATTTTGTCCCAAACATTCCACCTTTTTATGTTTTTGAAAAAAATACGTGTAAATAACTGAGTATCCCCCTCTTGCAAAGCCCTATCCTTAGCTCATTTTTTCTTTTCTTATTAGAACATGTTAGTAATTTGTTCTCTATCAGCTTTTACACATATTTTGGTTGATGGATTTCCAAATGTTTTGATTTGATCTACACCAAAGAAACATAAGTTGTCCACTGAATACGCATATACAGAAGCTAAATTCACAGGAACTTCGTTATTTTGTTATTTGTAGGTCACACGTTTGGTTCTTTCAATCCATATAGACACTGATCTTTAGACGTGTTCTATAGATTTACAATATCAAAAATATTAGACTATCATTTTGCTTAGACATCTGGTGTTCGTTTTAGAATATTTGTTATACGTTTTTATTGAACATGAAGGACTAGATAATAGAACACAACACGTTAATAGCCCAAAAATCAATTCCGTGTTTGCAATATCAACGAGATGTATTGAGATATTTTAAACATCCAAGACAATCTGTAAGAAATATATCATAAGGACTGACCTTAAATTAAAAAGATTGAAACAATTAGGGCAGCACTAGATTTAAAAACCAAACATCTGGTGAAAGGTCTTTACATTGTGTCACGACTAGATTATATTGTTGATAGATTTAGTGGTAAACTAAAGTAATTTGTATCTGACTGGTAGTGGGATATATTCGCGATTTCTAAAAAGAATAACGGATATATACACATGGAAAAAAGTATTGCAATACCAAATTCAAAATGAAATATAAAAAATATTTTTAGTGATGTTGACACATGTTTGGTTTAAATGAAACATTTTGTGTGAATTTTATCCAAATATATTAAGACTAACGTGTAGTTATATGATTTAAGCAAATTTCGGATCTAATGAATTAAAAACAGTTATTTTCATTAACAATTTTGGGGTGAACTTGTTAACAGTAAGACATCAGAAAACAAAAATATCGCTTCCAAGTAAGACTCTTCACATATCATTTTGCTACAGGTTTAGAGGAACTCATATTAGAGGAGCTCGGATCAACTCTAAACGCACCGATGAAACAACTCCCAAAAATATGTATTTGTTCAAAGTAGATGAATTGCACTGTGATAAAGTCAGTGGTATCTTCTCCTGTATAAACACCTCTAAATATTCACTTATCTCTGAGTTTTCCTATGTCATGTTTATCCTTTTCTATAGTACTGTGTTAACTTTTAGTCTTGTTTCTTTTGCTGTTGTCTTGACGTTCTAGTTCAATTTAACATTCATCAATTCCTTGGCTTTGTCTTTAAAAAAAAACAGAAAAAGACATATGCTTACCAAACAATCCATCGTTTTAATGTCTACAAACAGATCTAAACGGGTAACTTCGGAAGATGACACTCTTTGTATGTTTCAGCAGATACTGATTTCTTGGAAAAAAAAAGCTTTTCACTCTCGCTTTCCTTCTTTCGATTTCCCGTTTTCTTATTATCATTAAATTGTACAATTTGCTGGTAGACGTGGCCGGTTCCTAACGCCAGAAATTTTGTAATTATTTGTATAAAGTGAATTTCGTGATTACTCTGTTCTAGACAATTTCTACTATCTACCGAACTTTCAAAACTTTTATGTCACAAATTGTAAGTGTCTTGCATGTTCAACTGAATATTTTAATATGTTTATGGGATACACATGGTTCATTCAGCAAACACAATGTTTTTCCCCTTAGAGTCTGAGCATATGATCACATTTAAACTTTGTTTCCCTGGAAATGTTTTGGAGGAGTCACAAATCATGGTGTTTTCAAAATGACCAACTGCACAATCAGTAAAATGATTGGTCAATAAAGAAAACAATGATAAAGTAAAGACAAAATGAGTAATCCAGACTGCATTCAAAACGTCGATACAATCCATCAATGGGGAAATAACAATTACCGAATAGATTTGTCAAGAGCCGTAGATATCACAGTGGCATAATATTTTTGAAACATTAATTTGACTTTTCAAACATTCTCTTTATTGATCTACATACCCAATCTTGCGAATTCTTGTGATATTCTTTCCATTATAAGATCCAAAATTCAAAAAAAATGTTGTGAAAATCTTAATATTTTTACTTTTTGATGTCACTATTCTTTTTAACTAATACTAAATACTGTAGTACTGGAATATGAACATTTTTACACAAGAATGGTTGAGAAAAGATATTAATTTGCCAAAAACAACAACTGCATGGTTAATACATCATTTCACACAATCGACTCTTTAGTAATATGTGCAAGTTTGTAAGTTGATATTTCAGCAAAGGACTGACATTCAAACACTTAACTCCTATGACTCTATCCGATTTATTTCTTCATTTTTATTTAAGCCGAATTTATGATTTTCGTCTTACAATATATGAGCGGAAATCTTTCCATAAATTCTCTAATTTTACGAGTCTAATGGAAGTGCCTTCATATCATTGACTTTAAAATTATGAAACTGTAACTTTACAACTGAACCCGTTATGTGTTGAAAAGTGTTTGGTTGTGGGATACTCTCGGTCGATATATTTTCGTTATATTTTCCTTTTGAAATGCCTGAGCCAGGA
Organism: Modiolus philippinarum; assembly: GCA_002080025.1. Classification (NCBI taxonomy): domain Eukaryota; kingdom Metazoa; phylum Mollusca; class Bivalvia; order Mytilida; family Modiolidae; genus Modiolus; species Modiolus philippinarum. Next base: position 78,526 of record MJUU01037133.1, on the reverse strand, counting down.
ACATTGCGGTCGACAATTTTTCCGTTGGTTTCCACCTGATTTGTCTTTTTGTCTCATGGACTTCGGCTCTTCACAACTCTGTTCCGTAATTTTGTTATTACCCCCATTTATGTATATATCAAGTTCTGTTCTTGGTTTTATGAAATCAGCGCGTAGGGTCATTCGAGTCATGTATTTGAATACCAATCGTTTGCTGAAATACCAACGGACAAAGCTAGACAAATGGCGATCAAAAAGACCGGTATGTTCATGATCTCATCCATCTTCCTTAGCAAAGTACGATATTGTGTCAACCATTCTTGTAGCATAAAATATATGTTTATATGTTAAAGCTCATAATCCAGTCTTATAGCATAGAGATATCAAAAGTGTTGATTCTATGGCTTAAATCTGGTGACGGACCATAAAGATTTCACAGAAGATCTTTCGAATTCCAGTTGTAAAAATTGATGAAGAAAGCTTTTCATAACATTTCAAAATTTTGCCTTAAATTCTGTAAGAATTTTGTAGATCAATGAGGTTTGAATTAGTCAAATTAATGTTTCAAATTTTCGATAGCCATAATATTAATGGATTGTCATGAGGTTTTGAGTGCAATCTGGATTATTCATTATATATTTTCCTTAGGGGCCTTTTATTTAATCTGGGAAGGGTGCTGGTCGTGTTTGAAATAAATTTTCAACCCCCTACCGCATTTTCAGACGAAAAAAAATCCCAAGAATAATCATTTTTTTTCAAAAATGAAACAAACAATAAAAGGAAGTGGAGTAAATGCAAATGAGACATAGTCTACAAATACATGATAAAATCAAGCAATGGAGCAACGTTTTTATTGTTGTTTTTCATCTTGAAATCACCATGAGGTCTTCAACAATGGGCTTTGCTCATGCCTAACTTCAATTCCAATGCGGCCCCTAGCACCGGTTTGAGCGAAATTCGTTGCTAGATGTCGAGCAACGCTACGTACTCAAATGCGGGATCGTCAACAAACGTAAAATAAACTGGCAAAGAAGTCTTACAACTGCTGTTATCCGTTGCCCGAAAAAAAACAACAGAAGACATGTTCAGGCCTGAGAGCGAAGATATTTTGAATGAACCACGTGTATTCCATGAACATGCTAAATGCTTTTTAACTTCGGTATTTTGCAATTTGAACATGCAAAACACTTACTCTTTTGTCTCACCCGCAACAAATGTCGTTAAGCGACAAATTTTCGCCGTCGGTATCGTCGTCGTCGTCTTTGACATTTGGTTTACCAAAATGTTAAAGGATTCACAAACTTCAATAACGTTCTCAAATTATATTCAATTATAGATGAAATGTTGACACGATGTTAGGGACTCCAAGCATTTTGGTCATTTTATTGGAATTTCATCATTTTTCTCATAATCAGTGAAGCAAATGCATTTTATTTTGTCATAGTGTTGTAAAATGAATATTATTCATGTATTTATTTTGAAACTAGTATAAAATTAACCAGTTAAAAAAAGTTTTTCATGTTTTGTCATTAGTATAGATGAAAATTATTTAGAATATATGTGATTCAACCTTGCAAAAAAAAAGATACAAACTCGGGTAAAAAATGGTACCTTTTTTCTCAAATCAGACATTTTTCAGTAAAAAGGAAACGATGAGCCAGGCATATATTGTTTTATATATATATCGTTTTTATATAGGCGTCATTGGAGAAAATAAGACTTTTTGTATATGCTATATAGTTTTTCTTGTATATTTGATGTAAATAAGTTGATATTTTGGAAAAAAATGGTCAAGGGTTATTCTGGGTCAAAAAATGAAATATTGCAATTTTTCAATCTGTTTGTTGCATTTTGTTTCTTATTTTATTCTCTTTTCTACTGTATTATTTACAATAATTAGTACTGATTGCATATTTTTCTCTTGGAGTCTCTAACAATGTTCAACTGTATCCATATTTGTATATAAAAACTCGATTTTTTACGTATTTTGCCTTTTGTTGGACTTATCCATATCCCTTTATTTGTTCATTAATTTTTTCGATCACTTTTTTGTTTGAACCATATCCCAGTGCCTACATCCCATAGACACATGATGATTGGTAAGTGGTTACATCTTTTGTAGTACCCAACGTCCATACCAGAGTTACGTCACCTTGACCTATATTTAAGGCATCAATGAAATTGGCTAGATTTTCACTTTAGGTCCATGTATTAACAATTTTTAAAGTAAATTAAGATTAAAGAACTTTATTTTGATGTAGAATTGTTGCACATAATCCATAAATGTGCAATAAGCTTTCGGAATTTTATTCCGGTTCAAAATTTCCTAAAAATGTCCAAGTCTAACAATTTTTGAAATTTTGAAATGCTGTGAAAACAAATAAATAGTAAATAGTAAATTTTGATAAATTTCCTGAAACTCTCGAAGACAAGTAATTTTTGGAATTCTTATCAAAAAACATGCTAACTCGATGAGCTTAAGTCATAACAAAAATTTTCAATTGGTAAATTTCAAAAATGTTTTATTCGAATTTTGTTGAAGACTAGGGATTTTTGGGGAATTCTTGTTAGCAACCACGTCTTTTCGATGAAGTTTAGTAAAAAAGTATTTTCAGTCTTTAGATTTCCAAAACGTTCGATTCCAGTCTTTGAAAATATCTCGAAATTCTCGAAGACCAGTAATATTTTAGAATACTACCCGGCAAACATACTTTTGACAATCAAGTATTTAAAAAAATGGATTTTAAATTTTTTTAGTCACAGAATTTGGTCACTTTAATCTGCATTTATTTTCATAGGCATATAAAGAATTGTTATATAGTGACCAAAATCAGTAACGAATTTTACAATTTCACAACTACAAAATGAAGCTGTCATCGAAAGAATCTATTCCATGTTACTGAATTTAGCAAAGAAACATACTTTCTACCTTCACAAACGGAAGAAATAGGTATTACCCTTTTACCAATAGAACAAAAAAACTGATCTCATACATTTTGACAAGCCCCTCCAGGAAAAATAATCCCCGAAGGTATTCACCAGCCCCATAATCAGATTTGTTTGACATGAAAATTTTGCCTCGCGTTTTGTAGAAATTTGCTGTTTTCATCAAAATTCTAACCGCTAAAAATACTGAGTCTTTATTCCGTGTATAGCACTCGGTAGATGTCCTTGGTACTGGATTTGGCCTCCTATTCGATATTTTTGGTAATGAGTACTTCTTTTTGAACAATTTTGGGTTATTGCTTTCCATATTATCTGATTTTTATGCTCTGGCTAGAGGTTACTCATTGAAACACGTGTACAGCATAACGAAATTTACTGTTTTTCATGCAACTTGTTTTTTTTTGTATTTTGAACCATTGGGCCGATGCCACTGCTGGTGGACCAGAGGCCCCCGAGGGTATTCACAAGCCCAATAGTCAGACTTGTCTGACATGAAAATTTTACCTCGCGTTTTATTGAAATTTGCTGTTTTTATCAAAATTCTAACCACTAAAAAATACTGAGGCTTCATTCCGTGTATGGCACTCGGTAGATGTCCTTGGTACTTGATTATGTCAATATTTTTGGTAATGAGTACTTCTTTTTGAACAACTTTGGCTTATTGCTTTCCATATTTTTTTATTTGCATGCTGCTGATGAGATGTTACTCCTTGAAAAACGTGTACAGCATTACGAAATTTACAATTTGTCATGCAACCTGGGTATTTTTGTATTTCAAAAGTGGAAAAAACTTGTCTAAGATTTATCTATTTTAACAATAACTGTTTCTATTTCATTATGCTGTGATGGATTTGAATCTTGAGAGAAGTTACACGTACCATGGTTCTCAATTGGTTTTGTCTCAGGGTTAGCAAATGACAATAACCAATCAGTAACCTAACAGATCTTTCAAAACATATGCCTCACTGATCTTGTGACGGGTGCTGTATTCAGAGCATGACATGCTTACCCTTCCGGAGCACCTGATGTCACTCTGATTTTTGAGAGTTCACACTGTTAGTGCTTTAGTTGTATATTTAATGTTCGTGTGTTCTGTGGGCTACTTCCGTTGTTTTAAAACAGTATCAATTTATTATTTTAAACTTTTTTCTGAAGACTAAAACCATTTTCTGTATTCTTAATCTAGTTCTCATACTAGTTATTTATTTATCGTATATTTTGTTTAAAGGTTTGGTTTGTTGTATTCTATAGCCAATTGACCTTATGACTTGTTTTACAACGCATCAAAACTATAATACTGACATTTGGTATGACAATGCAAGCAATAAGTATTTATCGAACCAGAAGGACTAGATATTATTGTTAACAACAGAACACAACACATTGACAGTCCACAAATCAATATTATGATATTCTAAATATATTCAGAATAATTTCAACTAGTGACGATTCAATACACATATGGTTTATATTGTTGGAAAAGTAGTTCAAACTGTATCATAAAGTTTGTGTGAATGTATTTCTTTGTTTTGCAAAACTGTTGATAGTGTTAAACCAAAGTAATGATGTACATTTGTATCTGATAATATGGTAGTTGTTTCCTTCACGATTTCCAAAAAAGAGTGGTGAACATAATTGTTCACTTCTCCTATCCACACGTCCGTTTATCCATTATAAAGCAAACTCACGCAGTTCTGAAAATTTATCTTAGTTTTAGTAGCTTTTTTAATTGTGTTGCAAAATTGTTTCATATTATAAATTTTGCAATAATGTCTTAACATTTTAACAATTATGACATATAGGGTGCCTTTTGTGTATAAACCCTTTTATGGCTCGTTACACTATAGTGGATAATAACTCGTGTTTGCCCAACGGTTTTAATATAAAACACATATCAAGTTGGATTTTTTGCTGAAATCTGTTCCATACTAATTGCAGTTTAATTCAATAAAAAATCATAGTTCCCGGATAACATGAGTTTACCAAGGAGTAAAGCTAAATGCATATCAATTTTCATCATGATTTGTTTTCCTGTTCAAAGGTTGCTGGCCTTAAAATTTGAGCAACGCTGCTAATTTATACATGCAATATAAACTAATTTGAGACTTGAGTCTAAACATTATTTATTCAAACAGTTTAGGGAAATATACAATATAAACTGTTTTTGTGGTCAGTAGATCACATTTTCAAGTTAATTTTAGCCTGTATATAAAAAGCGTTAATTTGTATACCCTTCTTGGCAAAGCATTTCAAGATACCAGAAAATGTAAGAGAGTGTACGAACTTTGTCCAACATTTTGCAAATTTCATAAAAAAGATGTAAAGACTAGTATTATATAAATAAGCAATTGTTTTACTATAACGTGTAAAAAAACTAGTATTTTCATTAACATACGTGGTCGCCTTTTAAGAGGTTTTTACGCCTTTCAAATCGCAATAACTTGCAAAATTCGCTTGATAATATATAATAGCTGCTTTGTGATAAGTACAATGTCAGGAATAAAACATTTCCTGTGTATAAAGTTTATCTAAGTAAGACACTACAATATTAATTTGCTTCTGGTTTAAAGGAGCGCATTATAAGCAAAGCTGCTACGATCAAACAACGTTAACTCCCTAGGTTATCAAGACCCAAACCTGTAACTTGTAAAGAAAATATATTAATTTGCTCAAAGTAGACAAATTGCAATGTGATAAAGGCAATGGGATTTGACTTCTCCTGTGCACATGTACATTGATCTTAGAGTTTTCCTATGTTATATGTATCCTTTCTATAGTATACTGTCTGGACTTAGGATTTGTTTGACATTCTAGTTTGATTTACCACTTACTAATTCATTTGTTTCATCTTTAAAAATCCAGAAAAACATCGATTCTTTCCAAACATTTCATCGATTCTAACTATATAAATAGCTTTAAGACAACACTTTTTGTATGTTTCCGTTGATACTAATTTCTTAAAGAAGCTTTTTTCTCCTTTTTTAGCTCACCTGGCCTACAAGGCCATGTGAGCTTTTGCCATCACTCTGCGTCCGTCGTCCGTTCGTCGTCCGTAAACAATTTCAAAAATCTTCATCTCTGAAACTGCTGAGCCAATTGTAACCAAACTTGGCCTGAATCATCGCCAGGGTATCAGTTTCAAAATTGTGTTCGATTAGTCCGAAGACCAAACAATATGGCCATTGTTGCTAAAAATAGAACATAGGGGTAAATTGCTGTTTTTTTTTTTGTTTTTGTTTTTTTTTTTTTTTTTTTTTGTTTTGTTTTTTTGCAAATAAGTCAAAAACCGTTACAGATATAAAAAATCTGACAGGGATAAAATGAACAGCATGGCAAGATCTACCCTGCAATTTTGAAGAAAATCCGTAAACCCGTCTTGGAGTTATTGCCCTTTTCCGTAAATTTTTCAAAATTTGTGCATTTTTTAAAATTTTTTATTTCAAAAAGTGTAACAGATAGAGGTCAAGTGTAAATTGCAAAAATGTTCAGCATATTAAGATCTACCCATCCATCGTTGCGACTTTTGCGACTTCAAAAGCAGTGTTGAAAATTGTTTGTTGACCGCCATTTTTAAAATGGCCGCCAAAAAGGCGGAAAATTCAACATTGTCCGATTTCAATGAAATTTGGTTTCCAAATAGCTATTGATGTCCCAACTTCAAAACTGATGATAAAAATTATTCGTTGACCACCATTTCCAAAATGGTTGCCAAAAAAGGCGGGAAAATTCAACATCGTGCGATTTCAATGAAATTTGGTATCTAAGTGGATATTGATGTTTCTACTTCAAAACCGGTGTTGAAAATTGTTTGTTGACTGCCGTTTTCAAATGGCTGTCGAAAAAGGCGGGAAAATTCAACTTTGTCAGATTTCAATGAAATTCGGTTTCCAAATAGATATTGATGTCGCAACTTCAAAACCGGTCTTGGAAATTGTACCTTGACTGCCATTTTCAAAATGGCCACCAAAAAAGGCGGGGAAATTCAACATTGTCCGATTTCAATGAAATTTGGTTTCCAAAGAGGTATTGATGTACTTCAAAACTGATGTTGAAAATTGTTCGCTGACAGCCATTTCAAAATGGCTGCCAAAAAAGGTGGTAAAATTCATTATTGTCCGATTTCAATGAAATTTGGTTTCAAAATAGATATTGATTTTGTGACTTTGAAACCAATGTTGAAAATTGTTCCTTGACGGTCATTTACAAATGATGTCTCGACTTCAAAACTGGTGTCGAAAGTGGTCCTTAGCAATAACGTTTTTGTCATAAAGCCCAACAAAGAAATATAGTAAAACATGATCACACTTTAAATACAATTCAAGATATTGGTGATGTTCGAGCTACCAAAGTTTGAGAGACTGAAGATCAACTGTATAACTTACAATGTTAGCTTGATTTTGGCAACTGAAAGCCAAGTGAGCGATACAGGCTCCAGGGAGCCTCTGATTTTCCAACTCTTTTTCAAATTTTCTATTTTCCATTTTCTTCATCTTATTACATTTGGCGATTATAGATGTAGCCGGTTTGAAGATACTTCTTAACGCCAGATTTTTTTTTACCTTTTCTATATCGTGTATTTTGTAAATATTCTGTTCTTTAATATTTATACTAAGTATACTGAACTTGTGAAACTTTGTAAGTTTTCATAGAATGCGCATGGTTCATTCAATAAACAAAATTCGCTTTCAGGTATACTTTCAGGTACGATCAGTGGATCACATTTGTCATAAAGGTACGTATCTTGAATAAACAATGAAAGGATATGGGGTAAATGTACATGATATATCCAAGGAAAGAAACAACGCTTTATTGTTGTCCTTTATCTTGAAGTCACTATGAGGCTTTCAGCACTGAGCTTTGCTCATACATTAAAGTAAGTTCAAGATGGCCCCTAGCACCGGTTTGAGAGAAATTCTTTGCAAATGTCGAACAACGCTACATCCATGTCTTTTCTGGTCATGGATGTGGGATCGTCAACAAACATTAATTGAACAGGAAAAGTGCTCTTACAATCACTGTCATCCTTTGCCCGACAAAAGCACTAATGTCTTAAGCTAGTGGACGAATACAACATACAGACAAACACTTGGTACTCATCAAGTCGATTGTAAGAAAACTTGGCATTAAAAAATAGTGAGATGTGGGCACTTTAAACAGGTTGTCAGAATAACGTTTGAAAATTAACAAAAATAGTAAATGTCAAGATTTGAAAGAATGATTGCATAAAAGAAAAATATAAGAAATTCACTCACAAACAAGTACACCAAAACTGAAATATAGAGAGCATAAATCTCTAGCACGAGGAATTTTTATACGTACTCTACACTGCAGGAGAGACAAACTCCAGTCTTATTCAACAATAAAAGGATATGGATTAGATACACATGAGACAATGTCTCTACAAATACATGATATATCTAAGCAAAGGAACAATGTTCTTCGTCTTGAGACACCATAAGGCTCGGCTTCAACAAAGAGCTTTGCTCATACCCCAGCCATAGTAAGTTCAAGATGGCTCCTGGCTTGAGCGGTTTGAGCGGAATTATTTTCAAGTATTAAAAAATTTTATGAAATACACATGGTTTATTCAACAAACACAATGCAGTTTCCCTTTCAAGAGTGAAAATGGAAATGAAAGGGGGATTTTTCTCTGGAGAGTGGGTTCAGTTTCAAAATGCATGTTTTTTATTGACCTACCGCACTTCCGATAAAAATGCTTGATTCATAAGGAAATTGTTTTAAAAAATGAAAAAAAAAAAAATAAGTAAACTGGCCAGATTACATACAAAACCTCATGACAATCTATCTGTATGGTGGCATCCGTAAATATTCTGACGTATTATCATAGTGGCATGGTATTTTTGAAAACATTAATTTTACTTACTAGTATATAATCATTCTCCTCATTGATCTACGAAACCCATCTCACAACTTCTTACAAATGTTCATGTAAATATGAAAGACAAAATTCAAAAATGTTGTAGGGAGCTTAGTCCAATAGTTGTTGAAAACAACAAACCCTACTAAATTCTGAGGATCTTCAAGATCTTGATTAATATTTCAACCACAGTACCAGAACTTTTACTATTACTACTTATTAGTAGTGCTAACATACTCAATCATGAACATCTATCAATGGTGAATGAAAGGATATGGAGTAAATGTACATGAGACAAAGTCTCTACAAACATTTTTTAACACAAGAATGTTTGACAAAAGATCTAGGAACATTTTGTGTGTTGATTTTAATGTATGTTGCCAACCCTTCATCCATTAGTAAACAGACACATGGATGTAGTATTGTTTGACGATTTAGCAATAAATGCAGCTCATACTAGTGCTAGGGCCCGTCTTGAACTTACTATGAAACAACGGCAGTAGAATACTGAATGATGATTACAAAAATCAGTCCATAGACATGGCAAAAACGGTAACACAAAAAACAAGGACATGAGACGACAGCAACAAGGTACCAAGGAACTCATAGTATGATGTCATTATTATTAAAGGCCCCATGGTGACATTAAGATGAAGAACAACAATAAAATGGTTTAATTGCTCCATTGCTTTATTTTTTTTTTCTTTGTAGATACTTTGTCTAGTGTGCATTTACTCATAATCTTTCATTGTATAATGAATATTTCAAATCGTTATAATTTGGACTTTTTCAGATTTGATGTGCTGATAACATCCTGTATTCCTGATTTAATTCTCAAATTGGAAATTTTATCATCGAGAATTTCTATGTCTTCTCAATCAATTTATCTTTCCACGTGTCTGTTGTTGCTTACAACTCGTCAAAAATAGTAAACTACAATTTTGTATAGACATCTGGTGTTAGTTTTGAGATATGACAATGCACGTAATACGTTTTTATTGAACATGAAGGACTAGATAATAGAACACAATACGTTGACAGCCCAAAAATCAATTTGCAAGTCAATATCAACAAAAAGTATTAAAATATTTTAAACATATTCATGGCAATCCATAAGAAATAATCACAAAGATCATGACCTTAAATCAAAATGATTGAATGAAACAACTGGTACACATGCAAACGGTAATGATCAGCCCCAGTGGTCAGCACCCATATGGTTTTAGGTCTACATTATGTGACAAAATTATGTTCTTATTTTAATCTGTTTTATTTATGAGTTTGTTCTGTCGTGCAAACTGTTGATAGTGGTAAACCAAAGAAATGGCATAAATCGACATGTTTAGTTGTATCTGACTGCTAGTGGGATCCTTCACAGCCGGTAGAGTTGTTCACTTTGTCCATCCATACCGTCCAATTATCCATTACAATTATTTTTTTAAGCCGAACTCCTATATTTTTGGAACCTTTAGTTTTCTTATATTGTTTTGTAAAATTATTGCATATAATTTTATATTTTGCAATAATGTCTAAAAGATTGGGTGGTAAAGGATGATTTTTGTAAATCTGATATTGTCTCGCTACCATCCATCGCAGTAAAGTTGCTGCTTTTTAATATATTAACTGAACATAATGGTAATTTATTGTGATCTGTTCCATACTCATTGCAGCTGAATTGACAAAATGGTTGGCTGATAACTTAGTTTACCAAGGAGTAAAATTGAATACATAAATACATATTCACCACGATGTTTTTTTCTGTTTAACGGCCTTTTATTTGAACAAATTTGCAAATCTATTTATTCATGCATCAAAACTAATTAACTAAAATATGTTCACATTAATTAAACATTATCAAGTCAAAAGTATTGTGGAAATATACAGAATGAATAAGGATCATATGCCATTTCAGATGAATGTGACTAATATTAGGTGAATGAAAGTAGCCAGCTTATCTCCTTTTTCTCAAGATCAAGTTGATTTTGGTTTGTATATTCAGAGTGCACAGTTTAATACTCTTTTATTACTGATCTAGGCAAAGCATTTCAATTATGGTGTCAGGTGTAGCATATAACTGGTAAATTCAAGAAAATAAGTTTTACATCTTAATGGTAGTAATATATTAGCAAATTTTGAAATCAACCCATTGGTAGATATTTCTGTCAGTGATCTTTAAATGTTGGAATTCTGTCTAGCAACAATTTTTTTTAAATCCTGTGATTTTCAACAAGTGAACATATTTGATAAACTCTCAAATAACTAAAAACAAAAGTTACTATAAATTTACTTTTTGCAGATGGCCAATTCAACAACTTACATCTTTACAAACCAGGTAAAACAGATGGCCAATTCAACAACTTACATCTTTACAAACCAGGTAAAACCAAAAACATTTGGATGACCATAAACCAAAAGTAAATTTACAGTGAAAGGATATGGAGTAAATGCACACGAGGAAAAGTTGATTAAATCAAGCAATGGAGCTACACTTTTATTGTTGTTCATATTCTTGAAGTCACCATGAGGCCTTCAACAATGAGCAGTACTCATACCTCATGGCCATACAGCTCATCAAAATTAATTGCAGTTGGAATTAACATATGTGTTATGGTCTCATGTCCATTTAATCCATATCCTTTCGTAAAAATACCCATAGCAAGTTCAAGATGGCCCCTAGCACCTGTTTGAGCGGAATTCATTGCTAAATGTCGAGCAACACTACATCAATGTATATTCTCTTTTGTTCATGGATGCTGACAGAGAGCAAACAAACAATAAGATCTAATGGAAAGCCAAAATCAAAATTTCTAAACCTGATTATATTATTGAAATAGATGAACTATTCCAGATTATCGTTTTTTTACCAACTACTACAAGTTCTGGCTGTGAAAAGAAATTTTTGCACTTTTCAAAATTTGATTAATTAATAAGAAAAAACCAGATGCATGTGTTCATATGGTAGCATTCTGACGCAATTTTAACCACAAAAAGCTCTTGAAAGCAAGTCGCTTACCTAAGGCATTATTCGGCTCACCTCCAATATGACCGTGAAAGAATCTTTATTACTGTGTTTCGCTACCAGTCTTTTAAATCTTTATTAAATCATGTTGATTCTTAAGACCTATTTTTAAAGGAACCATCTTAGAACTTTTCTAATCAAGTCTGGTTTACACTGTTCAATGGCTTCAGACAAGAAGATCTTGGAAAGTTTTTCAAATAGGTCCAATGCTAAAACTACGTGTCCTGCTGTTAGCCAACATGGATATAATGTGATCTGTTGGACTCTTATAAAGGGGACCATTATGATCATGTTTGGTTCCAAATGGCAAAGTACAGTCTTGCCTGTCTAAAACAGGCACAAGATGGAAGAAAGGACACTGTCCTTTATAGGTCTACAGATGGCCTTTATATAGAGGTTGATTGTTGGCAGGTATATCAAATTTACCAATATGAAAAAGAAAGGAACTGGGTAAATGTCAAGGAGACAACATCCCATCTCCAAGTTAAAATTCCCCAAAGCAAAGTATCTAGAGGTCATCCTAATATACAATGCATAAACAATGTATTGTAATGCCATTTTCATAATGGTTTTGTTTGTAAGTGTTGAATAATTTTTAATTAAGGTCGAATAAATTGTGAAGTATTCAGGAATCAAAGATTTCAGAATTTAATTATTACAGTAGAGTTTGTTTATAACGAATTCCAGGGACTCCTGATTTAACTTATTTATAAGCATCATTTGTTATAAGAGAAACCTTGTAGAATTACCAACTTCCAAAAAATGCCTTCTAGATTTTTGGCGATTTCTGTTTAAAGTTTTAAAAGTAATGTTTGGAAGTGTCAGGTGAACTCTAGCATTAAAAAATTGAAAAATGCAATAATTTGTGCAAAACATAAGACAGGTAAGCGATTTGTTTGTTACACAATCTTTCTTTGTTATATCAGGTAAATTTTGAACAATTAAAACACTGTTAGGGTTTAAATTCTCTTCGTTATAAGCCCGATTTTGTTGTAAAAAATTTGATATAAGCCTTCAAAAATACATCGCTTTAATAGCCTTGGGACCGGAGATTTTTATTTACTTCGTTACAAGCCTGATTTTGTTATAAGCATGTTCCTTATAAATGAACTGTACTGTATATTTTTTTTGAAACCTTTAAAGGTGTTATATAAAGCAGATACATATTATCACAGATCCTTATTTCAATCATTATTTTCCTTTGCCTGTTATATTAAGTTTAAACACTAATTCAGTCCTAAAATGGCTGCCCACTGCCCATGTTGTACAGTGCCTGTTTTAAAGAAGGTATTTAATAGGAAATAGCATCAAGGGAACCTAAGACTGTCCTTTATGAACAGGTGCCTCCTGTATAAAGGTGCTAATTCATACAGGTGTGACTGTAGTTTCAGAGTAGGTCTTTCAATGAATTTTCTAATAGAGTCCAATTTTATATTATGTTTCCCACTGGCTCTCATCTTGGATGAGATGCACACATGCCAGGAACTATATGTGAGAAAGTTTGTAAAAGGACTATTGTGATCAAGTCTAGTTCAAACATGTGCAGCAGTTTCAGAGAAGATATTTGAAAATGTTTCCATAAGATTAAATGTTATGTTCCCTATGGCTGTGAGGAGCAAAGAAGGGAATAATGCGACCAAGTTTGTTCCAATTTGTTCATCATTGTCTGAAAAAATGTTTGAACTATTTTCCAAATTTTTGTGTGGTAAGAAATCTAAGAGTAAGAAATATATTTACAAGATGGATAAAAGAAAACTTTATATCCAAGTTTCAGTCTACTTATTAAGTATAAACAACAAGTCAAGTCATTTACACATATCATTTTGATTTAATACAGTTTTGACATGATGTACTGAGACACAATATACATAGAAATGTGTTTATCATGATCTACGTCAATATATACATATCCATTAAATATAAATATATATTATAAAACATTTATATTACATAATGTGATACCCAGTGTTACTGGTCCTTAATATAAAGATCCTCTGGAAGGACCTATGAAGACACTATAACGATGTAATCAGAAAAAGGGAAGTAAATGCCACAGAGAAGATACCAGACTGATAACAGAGACTGTGATGTATATATAAAAGTAGATTCACACCTCTACCTCATTTTAAATAAAAAAAAAAATCTTCGTAACCTACTCATTGCATTGATTTAAGAGTATGAAGGATCTAAAAAAAAACAATAACATAATGTAACAACTAAATAACAGCAGTAAAATAAAGGGCTGCGTACAGCATGTTACGACCGCAGCATATTATTAACTTATTTTCCATAAATCAGCAAATTTGTTTTTTGTTTTTTTTCTTCTTTTTTTTACTCCTTTTACAAACTTGTGAAAAAAATTACCATAAATGCATTCTTTCTCCACTATCCACATAAAATTATGCTTCAAAAATATGCCATAAATATGGCATACAGCAAAAGACTCTTTACTAGAGGTCAATGTTGTAGACTTGTTTTATAAACAATGACAAACTTGAATTGTGAAAAAAATGTAAAATAGTGAAAAAATGCATTATAACTACAAAATATCAAAATAGTAAATGCAAAGGGTAAACCTTAATGCCTTTTGTTTCAAATACATAATTTTTAAAGCTGTATGAAATGTAAATTACTAATCAGTGCAATATAAATGTTGTGAAATAAATGAAACATACAAGTATAAATTTATAAATTAACTCGTGAATGTAAAATATGTACAAATCTTGCACATACATGTATAAAGTGAATTATCGGTAATTTGTACTAGTTTTGATCTCAATAGGCAAATATTTCCAGTATTTGTGACTGCCTGATTATGGAAAAATATTGGAAAAAAGTACCTTAAGTCATGTCTACTTCATCAATCAGTGCATCAATGTAAACATCAAAATTAATAATAATATAAATAAATAAGTACTTTCTAATAGAAATTTTCAAAACCTAAAAATAGCTAAAGGACCAAATATTTAATGGTATTCCATTGAAAGTACTCCTTGTCACAATCTAAAATGTAACCTGAATACTAGTAGTATAAGAAAATTGATCCTGAAACGACACAACAGTAATAAGTTTGATAGAAGCCAATTACAGTGCTCCCTCGTTATATCGCCCCTCTTTAATGGCTGTCCCTCACTTATTGCCAACCATTTTCAAGGATCATTTTTAAAAACATTACAGTTTTTCCTTGTTATTTATTCCCTCACTATTTTGCCATCCTCACTTATCGCCAAAATTTTCCCTGATCCAAAAGGTGGCGATATAATGAGGGTGTACTGTATAAAGTTTTAAGGAGATTCTCCAGTAGTTGGACCTCTTCACTTTTAAACAAAATCTTCTCATTTGATTTTCATATTGCTATAAAAAAAATATGCCCAAAGTTCTATTGGAATATAGCTTACAGGTACAAATAAGTTTCAGGTTAATAGTGTATAAAGTAATTACAACTTATGTTAGTAAGCTGTAGTCTGATTGGTTAATAGACGTGGTATTATAGCATTTCAGATAGTGGATTTTACTTTTTACAGCAGTATTTGCCAAAACATATATGCCTTTCTTACCATTCACTGAGACGCTTGCCATGGTATTTGTCCCAAAACCATTCGTGCGCTTTGATGACTGAGGCATTCTGTGTAATTAAACTGATATACCATGAACGTCATGGTATTTGCCAAAAATACAAGTTATGGGTCTGAATTTCCCTCACCTTTCAGGCTCAGGAAATTTTAACATCCCGCAACTTGTATCTTTGGCAAATACCCTCCATATCATGGTACATATGTTCAATATATTTTGAATTAAATTTTAATACTTTGTCACAATGTTAGAAACCATGCATGTCAGTAAATAATGTCAAAATAAACAATTAAATTTCAAACATTCTGAGATTATCAGACTAAATTTCATTGAAAACGAATGAGGATTGATTTCACAATAGATTTTTAAAATAAATGTGGTTTTGGATGATATATGTAGTGAAAAATTTTTGTGTTCCAATACTTATGTCAAAAATCAGATGATATATCCCTTGTTTTTGGCATATAATCAAAATGCAGTGGACAACTGATCAATTCTTAGGCAAATCTACTTGACATTTCTTACCTATGTCTCTGTTTAAAGCTTTTAATGTGTATAAAATTATAAACAAAAACAATGAAATTATGAATTATGAAATCAATATTATGATCATTAATATCTGTTTTCAAATCAAATGTGTCCTTAAAACTTTATAAAAGTATATAGAAAGAAAAATCTGCTTATCTCCATGTAAAAGACTGCTGTTTGTCTCTTATTAATAAATAATGACTATGTAAAATGTAAACAGAAAATAATTCAACCAACATGCTTACAAAATATTCCAGCAATTAAATGACATTTAATAAAACAAAACAATGTTTACATTAAAAATACAATGTATCATTTATAAAATACTTAGTGTGAGCAAAACTATTGCAAGAAATATATATAATAAAATGTAATTGCACATTATTCAAGAAATTTACAACAAAAACATAACAAGCATAATTAGACTGTATGTAGTTGAAACCATAAAAATATCATACATCAATTATTTGTCTTGTATACTTGTATAGTTGAATTATTGTGTAATCAAACTGAAGTAACCTTTCAAACTAGATGCTCAACTGAGCTTAAATCTCTAAACTGACTGATATTGCAATACTATACTATAAATGTATTATATATAATAAAGAGCAAAAATAAGGCCTTCAGTTAAACATACCATAATTTGTTTGGCACCCATTTGTACATTTAGTACCAGATCATCATCTTTCCTACAAAACACAATAGATAACCTACACGAATTGTAGAGGTAAAAAATTTACAACCTTATCCTCTTGGTCAACAAGAACCCTTCCAAAATCTACTGAAATAAGTGAAGATTTTATTTCTTTCTTTTCAATTAATAGGAGATAACTGTATTGTATGTGAAGATTTGGAGGCATCAATTGACGAATTGATGGTCGCAAATTGAGTTTACTGGTGACTTGTTAGCAGAACCATAGAACCGATATTTGTGACTATCAAATCCCCAAATGATGCCTCCAAATCTTCAAATACAATACAGTTATCTCCATTCTAATGTAGTTGCTGAGTTTGACAATGTTTATTACAATTATAATATTTAATTCAACATCAGATGGACAAATTGCAATATTACGAGGAATATATGATAAACCATAATTAATTCATTTTCGTCTGGATTTTAAATAAAACCAGAAATTTAATTATGTAATATAAAGTAATTAATGTTTTTCATATAACAATCATTTGGCATGAACGATTTTCTTTTTCAAAACCAAAAGAGCATATCATTTTACCAAGTGATATGGCACAGAGAAATGGGTTTTCAGACTGTCAGTAAGAGGGAAAGGATATTTGTAATTTATTGGGATTACCAGATTGGGAAATATGGTAGCGTAACATTGACATGCGAGTTGTATTCTGCTGATTGTATTTAGGAACAGCTGAATAGACGATTAGTTACTCGTCAAAAGCGTCTTAGTCCATCACTTCAGTATTCGATTTGGAGATGGCAACACAATTCGTTGGAAAAAGAATATTCTGTGGGCCTATAGGACATTTAGGGACAATGCCAAATCAAATGGATCATTGTAACGATATTTAAAGATTTCCATTAATTTCAATGACAATGATATACTGGAGTTTCAAGGCTAAACATGTGGAAATGTTCATAGGTTAATTTCTAATTTAATATGTTTGACTCTGGACATTTGTCGGATGCCACACAGCCAGTTTACATTTCAGAAATTGTATAAATTTCACTAGTAGATCTGTTTGAACCTGTGTCATCACTTGCTGAACGTTACAATCAGACACAGAAGTTGAAGTGATGTGTATTGCCTCCATTTTATTTCATAAACAAACTAGTAGTAATAGTGTCAATTTCAGGATTGTCAGCCCTGAAATCTATACGTTGAAAATTATATAATTAACCAATCAGATAACAGGATTGATGACAAACTACATTAGAATATATTTTATATGTGCTGCTAAAAATATGTGTGTGAAACTTGAAAATATTTGGCTGATTTCATTCAGAATGGGGTTAAGTTGTCATGACAAGCATATTTAAAAATATAACATAACAACCTTTAACAAAGAATGAAATAGCAAAAAAGATTTAACTGTCCAAGAAATCAAAAACTACAAACTAAAACAAAGAAAATCAAAACCCTGTTCATCATATTAGATTATAAAGTAAAAATCAATTTTGTTATTTGAATGGTAGATTCATATTGCTAAAAACAAATTATAAGAGATATTCTACATTTGTAAAATCCAAATATACTGTACACTAATGTAGAATGAAAGTAATGAAAAGGTTCAAATCAGTTTGACCCTTGTTTAAATAAAAACAACCACTTAACAAATGATGGCTAATGAAATGAGATCAGTAACAAAGAAGTTAACATTACAATAACAAAATAAAGTTAAATATTAACAACATATTTTTATTTTTACACTTTATGAATTCTTTTTCCTTTTTTTAATTTAATTTTATTTTACAACAGTTACACATTAACCATGAACTCATATTTATTTTAATGAAGATTTTTTTCTTGGTAGGGTGTTAACAGGCCAAATAAATTAATTTATCTCTTCAAAATATATACAAAATCTTTTCCTTTTCATCAAATCAGGACTCCAGCTACTCAGACATTGAAAATCATACATAAATAACATTCCAGATTGTAATTTTTCCTTTTACTATTATGTCTTTGAAACAGCTACTTCAATTTTACCGGCAAGCATTCATTTCAATAATGGCACAAATGCAATTTTTTATATTACAATTTCTCTTCAATCACCCAATGGATTAAACATTGTGAAGTCACTAAATTCAGGTCCCCCTGGTTGCTGTAACATCTGTAACATATCACTGAATTCTTCCGTCTGCTGCTGCTGTTGTGGCGTCTGCTGTGACTGCTGTGTCTGCTGCTGCGATACGTCTGCTCCACTTCCTTGCCAATGAGCAGCAGACGGCCAAATCACTTGACCGGAACCACCAGATGAGGAATGAGAGAAGGAATTTGGTTGTGTATTTGGAGCCGGTTGGTTGTTTCCAAGTTGCGTATATGTAGGTGCACCAACTAAATAGAAATAAAGGAAAGCTTATAAATTAGCCTTCATTTCAAATATTCATCATATAGGCAAATTCACAATATAAATTCAATATGAATGGATACTTGTTCTTTTAATTTCATCATACTAAAATGTGTGATATTCTAGAAAATCAGGCACACTCAGAGAAAGAAACATCAGTGACTCATCTTCCTGTACAATGTTAGTTATATGTTGTTTAAATGAACATAATTTTAATTTTAATTTCAATATCAAAATGCTAAGTAAATTATCATCCGATTGACATTATACAACTTGGTACAGGGAGGCAATCCAACAATGTTACTCATTGTGCAGATAAAAGTCGGAACGAATTTTTCTGAAACCATTTGGACAACATTTTTTCAGAGGCTGGATCTGCTAGTATTTCCCTTGCATTAACTAAATGTATAAGGCCTTTGTTTTTGCCATTTATTTCCACTTTCAGCCTACTGCTTGTTGTTTTTGTTTAACATACTTATTTCTACTCTAGAGTATGAAAAGGGTATCAAAGGGGCATGAAAAAATCAGAATATTTGTCCCTAGTAAAAAAATTGTTACAAAGATGCTCTGATAAGCATCCTATAATTTTATCATTATTCCTAAAATAATAACGGAAAACATGTAAATATATATATGTAACCCTACAGCACCAAGTATAACCTGTTCAAATACGTTCCTAATATACCTCCAAATTGCCATTTTAAGCTTAAAATGGATTCTTAAGTTTTATGAGCAACCTTACATTTACACTAGAGGCTCAGAGACTGAGCCTGTATCGCTCACCTGACAAAATACTTCTATGCCACGCACGACCAAAAAAGATGTATTTTACAAATGAGGTCTAATGTTAAGCTATGTTCTCCATTGGCACAAGTGTTTTTTGTCTGATCCTATCGAAATGAGTAATGTTTGCAAAGGACCTTCAATACACCATTCCAACACAGTTTAGTTAAATTCGCTTGAATAGTTTCAGAGAAGATAATGAAATGTATGGTTTTCACATACCGCGCTACAATGTTCAACTATGTTCTGCACTGGAGGCCATGTTTTTTGTCATTTTGAAATGAAATGACCAAATTTTGTAAAGTACAGTCCGTACATCATTCCTGTAAAGTTTGGTTGAATTTGCTTCGGCAGTTTCAGAGCAGAAGATGAAAATGTGATTTTCCCAAAGGGTCCAATGTTAAACCTTAGTTCTGTGCTGGCAGCCATGTTTTTTATCGGATCAGAAAGAAACAAGCAATCTTTGTAAAGGATCTTTAATACATCATTTCTGTAAAGTTTGGTTGAATTTGCTTCAGTGGTTTGAGAGCAGAAGATGAAAATGTGATTTTTCCAATAGGGTCCAATGTTAAACCTAAGTTCCGTGCTGGCGGCTATGTCTTTTGTTGGATCAGAATAAAATGAGCAATCTTTGTATAGGACCTTCCATACATCATTCCTGTAAAGTTTGGTTGAATTTGCTTCAGCCATTTCAGAGCAGAAGAGGAAAATGTTATTTTCCCATAGGGTCCAATGTTAAATCATGTTCCGTGCTTGCGGCCATGTTTTTTGTCGGATCGGAATGAAATGAGCAATCATTGTTAAGGACCTTAAGTATTCATTCCTGTAAAGTTAAGTGGAATTTGCTTCAGTGGTTTCAGAGCAGAAGATGAAAATATGATTTTTCCCATAGGGTCCAATGTTAAACCTAAGTTCCGTGCTGGCGGCTATGTTTTTTGTCGGATCGGAACAAAATGAGCAATCTTTGTAAAGGACCTTTAGTACATCATTCCTGTAAAGTTTGGTTGAATTTGCTTTAGCAGTTTCAGAGCAGAAGATGAAAATGTGATTTTCCCATAGGGTCCAATGTTAAACCATGTTTTGTGCTGGCGGCCATGTTTTTTGTCGGATAGGAACAAAATGAGCAATCATTGTTAAGGACCTTTAGTAAATCATTCCTGTAAAGTTTGGTTGAATTTGCTTCAGCGGTTTCAGAGGAGAAGATGAAAATGTGATTTTCCCATTGGATCCAATGTTAAACCCAAGTTCGCGCTGGCGGCCATGTTTTTTGTTGGATCAGAACGAAATGAGCAAACTTTGTAAAATACCTATAGTACATCATTCCTGTAAAGTTTGGTTGAATTTGCTTCAGTAGTTTCAGAGCAGAAGATGAAAATGTGTTTTCCCATAGGGTCCAATGTTAAACCATGTTTCGTGCTGGTGGCCATGTTTTTTGTCGGATCGAAACAAAATGAGCAATTATTGTTAAGGACCTTTAGTACATCATTCCTGTAAAGTTTGGTTGAATTTGCTTCAGTGGTTTCAGAGGAGAAGATGAAAATGTGATTTTTCCCTTAGGGTCCAATGTTAAACTGAAGTTCCGTGCTGGCAGCATGTTTTTTGTTGGATCTGAACGAAATGAGCAAACTTTGTAAAGGACCTTTAGTATATCATTCCTGTAAAGTTTGGTTGAATTTGCTCCAGTGGTTTCAGAGAAGTTGATGAAAATGTGAAAAGTTAACAGACAGACAGATGCCTTACGACAAGTGATGAAGAATTTGGATTGAACTTTTTTCAAATAAAGATCAATCTTTAAAATTTCAATTGATGTAGCTGAAACAATTTTGAAAATCTTAAGGACTCTCAAGGGACATACATGTATAATATTTTTTTCAAACTATTACTAAGATACATTATTAAATGGTCAACTGAAATAAGTGAACTGACCATCATTTTTTGAGGGGTAAATATGGACAAAGGTAAAGCACCTGTTCATGTGGAGGGAATTTTACCTTTGTTACAATAATCAACTCATGGTCCTTATTGTGGGGGCAACTGTATTTATCTATATGTATAGACATGTATTATCATTACCTGGTGATGAGCTGTTTGGACTGATCTGTGAGAATCCTGACTGGGCATTGCTGGTGTAATCTGCTGCCTGAATAATTAAATAGACATAGACATATGACATGTCATACATTTATAAAATTAAAATCTATATGATAAATAAACTACAACATATATACCGAAAATTAAGATAATACCTGTGTTAATGGTTGGGTACCTATTCTTATATATGATTTTATACATCTCAAGTAGACTTCTGACCAAATTGGAAAAAAAAATCTTGATAATATTTTAATGTATTTTAAAGGTTTATTGACTTACAGCTGATACAGCTAAGCACGTTGTTAACAAATTACCCAGTTTGCTAGCTAAGTTTGGTTCATTGTTTGGTTTACCTATGAATGTGTATTGCTTTGAATAACAAACTCAGCTGTCCAATCAGATACCATATTTAAACAAGAGCTGTCGCCGAATGGCAACCAAGTATACCCCCACTCACTGAACCCTGGACCAAAAATTCATGTTTACACTACATTTTGTAATCAAGTCCACATTTCATCAAACAAGAAGTACACATCTGACAGGACTCAAAATAGGAAGTTCCTTACAACTAACCATATAGAGGCTGCATACCAATTTTGAAATCAATCCCCCTTGTAGAAGCTGAGAAAACTGCGACGAAAAATTCATGTTTTCACTACATTTCGTAACTAAGTCCACATTTTGTCAAACAGGAAGTACATATCCAACAGGACTCAAAATAGGACATTCCTTACAACTAACCATATAGAAGCTGCATACCAATTCTGAAATCAATCCCTCTTGTAGAAGCTGAGAAAAACGTGATGAAAAATTCATGTTTTCACTACATTTCTTAACAAAGTCCACATTTCGTGAAACAGGAAGTACACATCTGACAGGACTCAAAATAGGATGTTCCTTACAACTAACAATATAGAGGCTGCATACCAATTTCGAAATCAATCCCCCTTGTAGAAGCCAAGAAAAATGCGACGAAAAATTCATGTTTTCACTACATTTCTTAACAAAGTCCACATTTTGTAAAACAGGAAGTACATATCCAACAGGACCCAAAATAGGATGTTCCTTACAAGTAACATATAGAGGCTGCATACCAATTTTGAAATCAACCCCTCTTGTAGAAGCTGAGAAAAACGTGACGAAAAATTCATGTTTCCACTACATTTCGTAACTTTGAAATCAACCCCTCTTGTAGAAGCTGAGAAAAACGTGACGAAAAATTCATGTTTTCACTACATTTCGTAACTAAGTCCACATTTCGTCAAACAGAAAGTACACATCCAACAGGACTCAAAATAGGATGTTCCTTATAACTAACCATATAGAGGCTGTTTACCAATTTTGAAATCAATCCCTCTTGTAGAAGCTGAGAAAAATGCGACGAAAAATTCATGTTTTCACTACATTTTGTAACTAAGTCCACATTTTGTCAAACAGAAAGTACACATCCTACAGGACTCAAAATAGGATGTTCCTTACAACTAACCATATAGATGCTGCTTACCAATTTTGAAATCAATCCCTCTTGTAGAATCTGAGAAAAATGCGACGAAAAATTCATGTTTTCACTACATTTTGTAACTAAGTCCACATTTCGTCAAACAGGAAGTACACATCCGACAGGACTCAAAATAAAACGTTCCTTACAACTAACCATATAGAGGCTGCATACCAATTTCGAAATCAATCCCTCTTGTAGAAGCTGAGAAAAATGCGATGAAAATTTTTTCGGACGAACGGACGAACGGACGGACAAGGTGAATCCAGTATACCCCTTCTCTAGTGAGTGGGGGTATAATAACTTTGGTCAGTCAAGCTTGAGAGTCACACCTCCAGGTAAATTATAGACTATTCTAGAAAGACACCCATATTAGTAAGCATATTTGACTTCATGGAAATATGTTTTCCTTAGCTTGCAAACAAGTACAATGTATGAATCTAAGTACTTTATCCCCATTATATCTTTTGTAAATATTAGAAATCAATGGTGGCGACTATACTTTAAAATAGTCAAGATCACTGAATCATGAACCAAAAGAATTGGTAAACAATAAATAATAGCACTACAGACCAGGAGAGGCAAATTAAATATCTAGCCATTTAGCAGCTTAAGAAACCAAATATGAAAACTTACATCCATATAAAAATGCATAAGACAGACAGACAATGAATAATAATAATTATAAATAAGTTTTATTTATAGTCGGCATGTAAATATAACAAACAACCCAAGCTCTACCATAGAGCTTTAAACGGATAGATAGACAGACAGACAGACACCTTTATCACTATATATCAATAACTCACACCTAGGAATAAATAAGGTAACTTTATTTCTCACAAACCAATTTACAAAGATATTGTAATCATTAAATTAATCTATGAAAAGGTCTATAATCTCCTCATCAAGGTGTTAATTTTGACCTGGGCATTTTGGACATTTAACTACATGGATCAATACACATTCTTAGGCTGATCTAACATAGGTAAAAAGTTCGCAAACTTTGATCCTACATGCTAACCTGAAATTGCTGTAATACATATGAAAAGTCTAGATAACTTAGGTTTCCCACCAAAATTTCAATTGCAACTACCTGTTCCCTTAAACTTTGTTGGCGGAGGTATAATAACATTATAATGGTTGCTGTCACGGGTTTATGAATATCCTCAATAGATTACCTGATTCTGTGAAAATCCTGCTTGATTCTGCCAACTACTCCCAGGGTTAGGACTCCTTCTAAGGTGTGACATGTTCCCTCTCCCTGATGGAGGCATGGACATTGAAGCCGAAGCATTTGGTGAGGGATACTTCATTTGTGTAGGAGAATTGAATCCATACATTTCCTGACCAACTTGCCTGGTACCTTAAATTAGAAAGAAATTATTAACAGTGCTGAAGATATCATGGAAGATTAATAAATGAATTGAAGCATTATCAAACAGAATATTTCAGAATGACATATACATCTTAACACTTATTGCCCAAATATTTGCAGAAAACTTTAAAATGAGGTCAATATCAAAAGCCTTAGAACACAATGGTATGTACTACTATGAACCAACTTTTGAAGTTGCCAAAGAAAGCATATAGGCCTTTCACTTCAGCAATGAAACATGTCATATATCAAACTGGAAAGCTCCATTCTAGATAAAACTCTATACCAATCAAGGAATGATATTTGTGGTTGTTGATAAATATGAAATATAAAGCTTTGACCCATAATAATTTGCATGCACATGTCTCGCTTTCACCATTTTAAGCCATTGATGAGCAAATGAGAGAATGATAATAAGATTTTAACAAGCAAATGATAAATTCTACTGTGTGTAATTTAAGTACAAGCATCCCTTATGTGAATACTAACTTGTTAAAACAGAAGAGTAAGCCGTCTCTGGGTGGTTATACTGGTTATTATAGTCTGGTTTTGATGTCATTAGATTGTCTGAAGCCATTGGACGAGGTGGATTGTTGAAGGTATTTATCTGTGCAGTGGTATCTTGTGGCTGATCACCAGGATTAGGTATACCTGATGTTGGACCTGCCGGCCCCTGCTGTACTGTCCTGTAATGGATATCAAACTATACAACTATTCTGTAGAATATTCAGTATTGATTTGAAAACTATTATATCACATGACTTTTTTAGGGATGTGATTTAGTTACAGGAAGTCCAACAGAAATAACCAGAAATAAGTAGTAGAACATAATTTCTCCAATTCTTAGCGTGTTAACCCAGTTGGTTAAAAATACCTATTATTTTTAATCCACACATTGGTTAAATTTCTGTGTGATGTTTCCCGCAACGTTTCATTTCATTCATAAAGTCTATTGTGACGTCATCGTTACTACGCTTTCAGATAGCGCGGCAAACGTTGACAACCACGTGCTGGACCATTGAATAAGCACCTGAAACACAGTAAAAGTCATTGGAGAAACAATATATCCTTCCATTTGCTCGTGGATTACGATATTTCTCCATTCTCGATAGTTAAATTTCTGATTTTAACATGCTCGCTAAAGCTTGCATGTTGAAAATCTTGAACTGGAGAAATATCGTAATCCACTTGATCCGGAAGGATATACTATATATACGAAAACAAATTTGGAAACAACTTGATCCACAGAAATCCAAGATTCCGTGGAAATATCACATCCCTGCTTTTTGTATTCTAATTTACTGAAAAAAATATACCCTCTGCAACTTTCTTGCATGAGGTATAATAGTTTTAACAAGATGGGAGCATTCGGAAACAACAGCTAATCCCCTCACCTGTAGCAATTAAAGTTCCAAATTCATTTATAGTTTCAAAATATTAATTCTCAAAAGCAGTATCACTCTCCATGAGGCATCCACTGACCTAAGATGATTGATGAAGTATCTCAGATATGCCTTAACACAGACTATAACCCGAGTCATTGAAGCATAAAATGTAGGTCAGGGTGACCCAATTATTATCTGAAGTAGCATCACTCTCCAAGACGCATTCCACTGACCAAAGATGACTGATGTGCCACATGTAGTTTCTCAGATATGAACCTTAACACAAACTTTAACCGGAGTTATTGAAGCGTAAAATATAGGTCAGATTGACCAAATTATCATCTGAAGCAGTATCACTCACCAAGACCCCTGCAATGACTAAAGATGATTAATGTGCCACATTTAGTTTCTCAGATATGAACATTATCCCCCTCCACTGACCAAAGATGATTTATGTGCCACATTTAGTTTCCAAGATATGAACCTTACCGCGAACTTCAACCTAAGTCATTGAAGAGTAAAATGTAGGCCAGAGTGACCCAATTATCATCTTAAGAAGCATCAGTCTCCAACACACATCCACTGACCAAAGATGATTGATGTGCCACATGTAGTTTCTCAGATAGGAACTTTAACGCAAACTTTAACCTGAGTCATTGAAGAGTAAAATGTAGGTCAGAGTGACACAATCATCATCTGAAGCAGCATCACTCTCCAAGATGCATCTACTGGCCAAAGATGATTGATGTGCCATGTGTAATTTCTCAGATAGGAACCTTAATGCAAACTTTAACCTGAGTCATTGAAGCATAAAATGTAGGTCAGAGTGACCCAATTATCATCTTAAGCAGCATCAGTTGCTAAGATGCATCCAGTGACCAAAGATGATTGATGTGCCACATGTAGTTTCTCAGAAATGAACTTTGGTGCAAACTTTAACCTGAGTCATTGAAGCATAAAATATAGGTCAGAGTGACCAAATTATCATCTGAAGCAGCATTTCTCTCCAAGACCCCTCCACTAACCAAAGATGATTAATGTGCCACATTTAGTTTCTCAGATATGAACATTATGGCAAACTTTAACCTCCTCTCCACTGACCAAAAATGATTGATGTGCCACATTTAGTTTCTCAGATATGAACCTT
Organism: Modiolus philippinarum; assembly: GCA_002080025.1. NCBI lineage: Eukaryota > Metazoa > Mollusca > Bivalvia > Mytilida > Modiolidae > Modiolus > Modiolus philippinarum. Next base: position 51,279 of record MJUU01037133.1, on the reverse strand, counting down.
ACTGCAAACTTTAACCTAAGTCATTGAAGCATAAAATGTAGGCCAGAGTGACCCAATTATCATCTGAAGCAGCATCAGTCTCCAAGACGCATCCACTGACCAAAGATGATTGATGTGCAACATGTAGTTTCTCACATATGAACTTTAATGCAAACTTTAACCTTAGTCATTGAGGTGTAAAATGTAGGTCAGAGTGACCCAATAATCACATGAAGCAGCATCACTCTCCGAGATGCATCTACTGGGCAAAGATGATTGATGTGTCACATGTAGTTTCTCAGATATGAACACAAACTTTAACAGGAGGTGGGACGAACAGACAGACACTCCGACGGACACTCAAACAGACGGGCAAGATGCTATATCCCCTCTCTACCTCCGTTGGGCAAGCGGATAACAAACAAACTGAAACATTTACTTTTCTTATGTCAGAAATATCATGATAAGGATGGGTATTTGCCAAAAATACAAGTCACAGGGCAGTAAAATATCCAGAGCCTGAAAGGCGATGGAAATTTAGACCCAAGACTTGTATTTTTGTGTAAATACCCCGATGTTCATGATAGATCCGTTCAATTACACTGTATGTCTCTATCATCAAAACCCACAGATGACTAAGTGACAAATACCCTGACAGTGAAAGGGTATTTGCAAAAAAAAATACCATGACTATTAACTAATCAGAATTCAGCTAACTTACATCAGTCGAAATTTATTTTAAATATCAACATTTTATACCACGTCACTAGAATTCAGAAATATTTTCTAACTCAAAACAAAATATGTGAAAAAAATTGAATTCTTCACCAATACATTTTGCTTTGTATAAGGAATATGCTTAAGCAATTTTTTTTTCAGATGAAAAATGCTTGTGTAAGGAATATTACTTCATAAACAGGCAATATGAAATCATTTGTGTGGAAAAAGTTGCATTTCTGATGTTTTATGTTTTATCAACTGTCAATACAGTATTACTACTTTTACTTAGATTATAGTTCTACAAATATCTAAGATACAGAGCAATTTTTATGGATATCGGTTTAAAAGGGAATCTTGAGAATTTTTTAAACAGCAGCAGTTTAATGCACGATGAAATTTCAAAAGTTAATATTCTTTTACCACTTGAGTGCGCAAACAGTATGTTAATATTACAGTTTCATAGAAACCTTATCTAATCAGTAAATTTCAAAATAAAATACAACATAATACTAGCTCCATGGTACTTTGTGGCATGTGATCGTGTTTTTCAGCCATTGTATGTGTTTCCTGTTACCCTTTTTATTCTATTTTACATTTAAAGCTTTTATTTTCTTATTGTCAGAGACATAACCCTTCTTTTTTACCTCTTTTTTTTTAAGTACAAATGTTCTATACATAATCCTGATGTCTTATAATGATTGTTATACAAATAAAATCCTGATAATATTTCCTTGTGACAAGTTATCAAACACTTACTTGGCAGATGTATTTGTACACACTATATATTCTACTTCATCTGTGTATGGATTCTGAAAACTAAAGCTGCTTGTCCTCAACCACACCCAATCATTATTAGCTGCCCTGAACCTGTACATGATTGACATCACTTGACCTTTCAACTTCAGAACTGATGAAGAAAACATAGAATACAATATATAACATATATGTAAACATCTTACTTTATTTTTATAAGAGGTATTAGAAATTAATATCTGGGTTCCAGTGCTGTACCAGGTCAATATACATATTTTTGATAGATGATGGTAAATATAACATAGCTAATTGTTGTTATAATGCACATTAATTTTTTCAATCTGTTCTATTTTGCTCAAGCTAGTATGTATGTTTGTATGTATGTTTTTAATCATGTGTGTTTTGTGTCATTGCCCCCTGTGGGTCCATGATTGGTATAATAAAATATTTGATTAGATTTGATTTGAATATCAACAGAAAATATATCACAAATCAAAGCTCAATTTTTATTTCATCCAAATTTAAAGACTAGACATCCAGGTAAAAGTAAACATAATCCACTTTTTTATTCTGCAAGCTGATTCTGTAATGTAGAATTCTCAAATGTGCAGTTACAAAGATTCTTCTAATAATATTATGATATACATTCACGTAAAAATCAGATTTATTTTTTCTATCATTACCTTGCTCAAAGGTGTCTTTCATGTGTGTTTTATCTTCCGGGTGATAAAATTCAAAAGCAGATTTCCCTAGCAACTCCTGAGGTTGGTAACCAAGTAATGCTGTAACCCTGGAAACAACAGAAATTTAGTGTGCCATTACATATGTATTTGCATTTCTTTTTTTAGACATAATAAATAACAAAATAGTGAAGTTACTGTGAATTTAGTTTCTGCATATGATCATTTCGACGACTTATGTCTCTTCAGTGCAGATCAAATCAAAATATTTGGAAATCCATGAATCTAAATATGTGTAAAAGTAAGATATTAAGTTATGAAGTTATGTATTGTTGTATGAAAAAAAAAGTTGCAAATTTTTGCATACTTATGATACTCCCACTGGTTTATTTATGTCATACTATTATTTTAATCTGTTACTAGCAATGGGCAAAAATAAAGCTTGAAATGTGAAAAATGTCAACATCCCTTTGGTAGTAAGTAAAAATGACATATTGCTCTGTGTTAAAAAATTTGAAAGCACATAATTAAAGCAAGTCACCATCTTGTCAAACAGATTAATAAGACTGATGATACAGGGTTTGTTTAACGAATTATGAAGAGGTTAAGTACAAAGTTGAAAATTAATCCCTACAGTACAGACAGACAAAAATTTGACAAAATAACTAGGGAACAAATAGAAAAAAAGAAAACAGTATACATGTAGCCTCCTCCTATGGAGGCGTTATAACGGGTATAATTAAAGTAACAAGAGCTGTCGCCGAATGTCAGCCAGTTTCACCCCCCACTCATTGAACCCTGAATCAATATGCATGGCAAGTGCAAATTTAAGTGTGTGTGGACACAATAGTTATGGACACGGAACAAGTGTGGACACAATACAATAATGGAAACAATGATATACCTCCCCCTTTTTTCCATAAAATATTCAGAGACAAATTATCTCTATTTAAAATTTCGGACAGGAATAACATTATCTCATGTGCATCTCCAGGTGGTAAACTACAGCTGTGTAACATTTCATCAAAATCCAAGCACCCATTTACAAGGACATGCGGTGACAAAGTTCCCCGCCACTTTCACAGACGAATGATCTCCCCTTTTAAATTCCCGGAAGCAACCATATTACTTGATGCACATCTTCAGGTGATATACTGTAAACAAGGAAATTTTCGCGGCAGTCTAATTATAGTGATTTTCGTGTTTGGAATGGAAGCGCAAAAAATAAAACTGTCTATTATTGAAGTCAATGGTCAACAATTGGGCAGCGTGAATTCAAAACTGTGCGAATTAAATTCCTGTCAATTTACAGTGAAATAAAGACAGCGCGAAAATTTCCTAGTTTACAGTAGTACAACTGTGCACCATTTAATCAAAATCAGGTATTCATTTAAGAGGACATGCGCTGACAAGGTTCCTCCCTTTTTTTCATGAAAATACTCAAACCTTCAAAATTTCAAACAAATTATCAAATGACCTATTTTGGCTCCGTGAACCTCTAAAATCTGTAGAACAAAAATTTATCAGGTGAACAACATATCCTGGAAGTTTGGTTGAAATTGGACATGCTGTTTTGGAGGAGTTGCGGATACAAAAACCTACAGACGACGCAAGGCGACAGATAGTAATCCCTATGTTAGGACCCTGCTTACAGCAGACGACACAAAAATGTCTGTCATGCATCATTCTAAATAAATCGTCGTACCTCTGATCTACAAATGTAAATTTTCCTTCTACACTATGTCTAGATACAAATTCTGTTGCATTGTTAGCTCCCATTAAGTCATTACAGTTTGGAGCACTAGTCACTTGAAGACGACCAATAGCTACCAAACAACAATGGCTGCCAGGTCCAGCATTCTCATCTGTGTCTCTGTCGATCTGTACACCTGTACAATCAATATAATAAAGGGCTACGCCGAGCGCAGCATGATACGACCGCAGCATGTCGACCACTGAAATTTGAACAAGTGTAAACTAAAATTAATGAGGACACAGTAATTTGCTGGACACAATAAGGACCTTGACACATTAATTAACTGGACACAAACTAATGAAAATAAAAATTAGCCCTTTTAATCCCTTATTACTAGGATATTGTAAGAGCTAAGAAATTTTGTTGACTACCATCAAGAGAAATCCAAAGAAAAAACTCCGGTTGAAATCCAATGAAAAATAAAGATTTCACATATTTTGAAATATCACAATTTGGCCCCTTTGACCCCTTATAGCTTGGAAACCAAAGAGAAACTCAAAATATACTGCCATATCACTGAAAGCTTACAATGAGAACAATCTAAAGATGAAAATCCAATCAAAATCTAATGAAAAATAAAGACTTCACATATTTCTAATAATTGCAAT
>MJUU01037133.1:30363-46069 GCA_002080025.1 Modiolus philippinarum | reverse complement strand
TTCTACACTATGTCTAGATACAAATTCTGTTGCATTGTTAGCTCCCATTAAGTCATTACAGTTTGGAGCACTAGTCACTTGAAGACGACCAATAGCTACCAAACAACAATGGCTGCCAGGTCCAGCATTCTCATCTGTGTCTCTGTCTATCTGTACACCTGTACGACCAATACAAAAATTCAGAGTAATAAAGTATATGATAAATATGAAATCTATAAAAGATGGTTACTACAGCATTTTCAGAGGCTTTTATTAAAGCATGCATGCATCAAACCTATACTAATAATGTATGTCCCAAGTACAGTTGAACTTCTATGGTTCAAAATGCAATAGCTTGAACACCATGGATGTCTCAAACTCTTTTCTGGTCCCTTTATTAAAATATTCATATAATTCGACCTAGATAGCTTGAACAAATGTCTAACTCCTACTGTTTTCATCAGTCCCTTGAGCCATCGAAGTTGGACTGTATCATTATTTATATAATTCATGCCTCTGTATATCCATCTCGTAAAGAAAATTCAAATTTGTTGTTCCCAATTTGAAATTATTAAAGAAGTTTCGGATCTATTCCCTTTGTATGTTGTTCTGGTTTTAAATATTGTTGTATGTGACTGCTGTCAAACAACTATACTTTTTACTAAATATGGCATTACATTTTATTATACATGTATAATATGCTGGTGAGAGCAATATGTAGATTTATTGTATAGCAAGATGCCATTTTCCTAAGAAAGCAACCAAATGTATATGTGCAAAAAATTTCTATATTGCACTAGTGCAAATATGACTTAAATTTCATTACTTCTTCGACAACAAAATCCCCTCATCAACAATAAAAGGTTATTGCATAAATATTGAAGAATGTTATCCCTCAAAAGCTCATGCAATACATAATTCTACTCGGGACAATATTCACCAATATTCATGCAATAACCCTATATTATTGACTGGTGATAATCATATTCCCTGAAAGGTAGAGTTTGAGTGGAATATGATCTTCTTGGGTAAATAATCCTCAAATATTCCAAACTAGTATGCAATTAACTGATGTCCCTAACTAACAATGGGCTACTCCACCAGCTGACAAAGAAGGACAACTGTGGTAGGAAAACTTGTTAGGCAGAAGAGATTGAATTTTGCCAATATGAATTTAAAGTTCAAGTAAACCAATAAAAATAGGCTTGTTAGAAATATACTTATATAAAGTATAATAATATATATTCTTCAGAACAATTCTAAATACTGTAATTCTGTTATTTTTTTAATTCGCTCAAGGGTTAAATATGTGTGCTTGTATTAGATTTGGAAATTAAAGCTGTTTCATTTGCATGTTTTCAAATTCATGAAATTTTATAAATACTGATTTTGAATCATCTGAATTAATTTACCTGCTGGAGGCCAATTCTTGATATACCCTGTAACATGTACCACTGTGTAATGATTACCATCATTGGACGGACCAATTGTATTTCTCTGTCTAACACGTAATGAATGATTAGCTGTCATTGGATCTACCTGGACATTTCCCATCTTCATACGACAAATAAATCCTCTCCGCGATCCCATACATAATCTAATAGAGGCTGAAAAATAAAATACAAATTATTACATAACCTCTAAATGTCAAAAGTAATCTGAGATAAAAAGGATAAACTGAAATACATGCACGCCTGGAAGTGCTGGCTTTTAGTGTGTTCGAGCTTATACTAAGAGCTGACCTCGTTTGTAGTTTATGTTTGTTACTAATATCTTCTATATGCTACTTTGTCACTGATAGAAATGGTCTGCAAACTCAGATGGAATCATTAACTGCTCCTTACCTTATACCTAACAAGACAAACATGAATGTAGATACTTTGTATTAGAGAATTCAAACTGTAACCAAAGTCACGGAATCAGGAAATCTTGATTAAAATGATCTTAATTTTGTATGCATTAAAATACCAAACATGTACATGTATCCATAAGACACCTAACTATGCATCACACAGGCACTGTGACTATTAATACACAGATTTCTGATACCTTTAAGTCTTTTAGATTTTAATTTTGATTACAATCTCAAACATTCATACCCATGAAAAGCTCATTTTGCATTAATTTTGCGATAGCTAGGCCCCACTCCACAAATTAATAAGCATATTAACCAAATATATTTTTAAACAATAACTAACAACTGAACTCCTTGTAGCAAAGCACTTTTGCAGAATAGTAATAATTTGTAAATACATATTTTTCATCCCTTTGCCCAAAGAAGTTGGAGAAGGGATATAGTGTTTTGCCCGTTCATCCGTTTGTCAGTCCATTCAAAGTTAGGATGTGCAAGGTTTTGTCCATGGATGCATCTTGAAAAGTACTTGATTTTGATACTACAACTTGTAGAGGAAAAATATTTTGTATGTAGATGCATCTATTAAAGTTATAAAGCTCCATATAAAGATTAGGTCATTTTGACCCATATTTCATGCACGAGTGACTGAAGTTAAAGTTTTTGTTAGAGTCCAGATCTGAGATACTACAACTGGTAGAGGAAAATATTTTGTATGAAGATGCGTCTTGTAAAGTTACGAAGCTCCAGATAAAAATTACGTCACTTTGACCTACATTTCATGCATTAGTGACTTGGGTTAAAGTTTTTGTAAGAGTCCAAATCTGGGATACTACAACTCATGCAGGAAAAATATTTTGTATGTAGATGCGTCTTGTAAAGTTACGAAGATCCAGATAAAAATAATGTCACTTTGACCTCCATTTCATGCTTGAATGACTTAGGTTAAAGTTTTTGTTAGATTCCTGATCTTTTAGAGGAATAATATTTGTATGTAGATGCGTCTTCTTAAAAGGAAAATTCGCAATTTTTTACATGTTGGCTTATTTTCTTCCTTGTAATGAAAAATGCATATATTTCAAGTTTTATTAAAAAATTCGAAAAAATAAAGAAGTTATTAAATAATTTCTATAAAATATTTTGACTGTAATTGTAGGTTGTGACGTCAAAACCTACTACTGAATCATGGGAAATATCTTTAAAAGTCTGCATCGATACAGATCAGGTTACGTAATTTAAATCGCACAGATGATTTTAGATGTGGCCAATAATAAAAAAATAACAAGAGTTGTCAGAGGAGAAAATAGCTCGCCGGGGATTAGTGTGACCTCGATGCACAATAAATTTGAAAGGTACCATCAGAAAATTCTTATTACAAGAAAGTCACATACCAAATATAAACACCCTACCACTAAACAACTTAATTCTAGAAGCAAGATTAAAATTTTTTAAAAATTGCTGTCAGGGCAAGGTCAAGGACAAAATGTCTACAAATATGGTACCATCATAAAGCTCTCATCATAAGGAAGTTACATACCAAATATGAACACCCTACCATTAAATAACTTAATTCTAGAAGCAAAGCTAAAGTTTTTCCAAAATTGTCTTCAGGGCAAAGTTAAGGTCAAAATGTCTACAAATATGGTACCATTAGAAAGCTCTCATCATAAGGAAGTTACATACCATCTATAAACGCCCTACCACTAAAAGCCTACCTTCTATAAGCAAGGTTAAAGTTTTTCAAAAATTCCCCTCAGGGCAAGGTCAAGGTAAAAATGTCTACAAATATGGTACCACTAAAAAGCTCTCGTCATAAGGAAGTTACATACCTACCATTAAAAGCCTACCTTCAAGAAGCAAGGTTAAAGTTTTTCAAAAATTCCCTCAGGGCAAGGTCAAGGTAAAAATGTCTACAAATATGGTACCACTAAAAAGCTCTCATCATAAGGAAGTTACATACCTACCACTAAAAGCCTACCTTCAAGAAGCAAGGTTAAAGTTTTTCAAAAATTCCCCTCAGGGCAAGGTCAAGGTCAAAATGTCTACAAATATGGTACCAGAAGAAGGCTCTCATTACAAGGAAGTTACATACCAAATATCAACATCCTAGCTCTTCAGGTCTCAATTCCACAAGCCAGGTTAAAGTTTTGCTGACGCCGACGACGCTGACGACGCCGACGCCGACGCCGGGGGTATGACAATAGCTCTCTGAACATTCGTCCCGGCGAGCTAAAAAGGATGTAAATAAACCCCAAAGGAATTTAAATAAAAAATACGTTTGTCTTTATGAATTTATACAACTGAAATGATTTAATTGAAAGCGCAAATCCTAATTTTGTATTTTAAAGGATTCAATATATCATTTTGATATACTTAGCTATTTATATTACATAAAAGTTTTTTATTTCTCTTTTTTTTACTGTTGCGTTATTCTTCAATATCAATCGTTCAATGATTAATTTTTGACATTGACAAGCGGCATGCAATCTTTGATGTCCATGATCTCTCGCACACAGGTGACACAGATTATAACACCTGTGTCCCCTCAGGTGTTGCGTAATAATTTCTAAGCCAATTTGCAAATCTTTACATGATTACCTGTACCGATGATTGACGGAAATTACATCAATAGAAACAATATACTGAGGTTATAGTTGTACGTGGGTGCACATTTGGTTGTAGACAATATTGGATGGAATTTGAAAACATACTTTATAAAATCGATCTTCTGTTGTTTTTGTTTTTTTTTTCAAAAAAAAAAAATATGTCATTCAGATATCAGACTTCATAAGAGATAAGTAAAAAGAAGAGGGCTAATATTTGACAATGATGAGTCAAGATATTCTAATTAAAAAACAAGTAGAACTGATTAAGTTCTCCCAATGTGTTATAAAAGCAGGAAATCTAATAAATGTTATAGTGTTTTTTATGAATAGAAATCAAATTAAAAATTTATTTACTATTCAAATGAAGAAAAAAAATACAAGCATATATATAGACATCATTCACATTGTCGCAAAATCTTGAATATACATGCATTTATAAGATTGGTGAGCCCAAGAGTCGTATAAAAAATAATATTCTTAGACTTTTATTTACTATAGGTTTTAGGCACCTAAACTCTATTTCATTTAAAAAATGCTTTTTATCTGGAATGATTTCTCATTACTAAATCTGTAATATTGTAAAATTTTATTATTGATCTCAGAAAATTTACATCTACACAAAACCGACAAAAATATTTCTTGCTAATTACCTGACATGGAATACATATCTAAAATATGAGTATAGTTTGTTTTTATGCATAAACCCGTATTCTACCCCTCCTGGTCAACAAATACTGTAATTTTGTGTTTTTGAACTTCCTCACATGCAAATTGTATTATCTATTTATTATATATATTTATCTTCTCTGCAACTAAGTTTAGTTCACGACAATAAAGATATTCATATTCATTAACAAATATGTGCGAATTAGTGGGTTAACTAGAAATATCGCGTTTGTAAAGTCACAGAAAGAAAAGAATATGAGAAATACACAAAATGCTTTAAAAATGTAAGGGATACAAGAAAAGAATGTGTTAATGATATAAACCATGAAAAAGTAATGTTTTTTCTGTGAAATACATGCCATGTACTAATGATAGTGTACTAAGCACTGCTCGCTGTAGTTTTGGGCTGTCATCAGAACATTTAGATAAATTGGCAAAGTTTGTGCCTTTCCTGTGTACATCTATTTCCTTTTGGGATTCGAAACTAAAGATGTTTTTCCCTTCTTTTTTTTAATTGCATGCCTCCGAGGTTAGGTAACATTGATGGATAAACTTAATATATTACTTTCGCTTATGAATCGGAATTTATCCGACTGTATGCAAGTTTTATGTATTAGTGTTTGGATGAGATAGAGAGAGGGACCAGAGTATAAACCACGCTAATACTTCCTGTCATGGCCACAGGTATGTACATGTTTGTTGATTGGGGGTAATAAACAGGTTTGTTGTTTTGTTGGACAACAATCTTTCAAAAATTTACCTGTCGGTGTGTCTTATTATCCCGGCTAATATTATTTCAATTATTTGTAGAGCAGTCTGCTCGTCAGAACATAGATTTATTATATCCATGGTCAGAATTTCGCATTTCACCTTTTTTGAAATTTTCAAACATTTTTTTTTTTTAAATAAAATGTTGGTTTTGTACCTAGATGTGATCAAAATATTTGAATAAAACTAGGAAAAGTATATAATACATTTTTGTCATACAATCATTTAGTTAGACAACCGTCTGCTTCACATTGATAAAGAATGTACATGATGACAACAGAAGGTCACCGTTATTTGGTATCTCTATGGTCATTAGACATATCTTGACAATTTTTATCGAGAGGATGGCAAAATGGCGACCCGCACAACGAAGTCAATCTCATCGAAATATCTATCTCATGCACTTATCCTTAGAATAAAACATTAATATAGATGTATACTGGTTCATTTATACAAATGGAAAATAATATCAAATTTTAATTTTTTTGCGAATTTTCCATTTAAGTTACAAAGCTCCAGATAAAAATCAAGTCACTTTGACCTACTTTCCAAGCATGAATGACTTTAATTAAAGTTTTTGTTACAGCCTGGATCATTAGATACTACAACTTGTAGAAGATTAATCTTTCATCAGTAGATGCATATGCTATAGGTATGAGACTCTTGATTGAAATAAGGTCACTACATTTCTTGCATGACTGTCTCAGATTTAAGAAACAAGTCAGATCTTGAATGGTACATCTTTGTAGAGTGCTTTTAATATCAGACAAACATTCAACAACCGGGTGAGGAGATTAGCTGTCGTTTCCGATTGTCCGTTCTCTTGGGTTACATATAAGTGTTCATTAATCAGTACTTACTCTGATGACTGTCTTTTTTCACTGTACCAGCTGTAAGCAAAAATGTTCAAATGAAAAATATAATCTAGATGTTATTGAAAGCTATCAAGTATCTTTATCTGTACTTTTTATGGTTGTTTTCTTATTTAATTGGAAACTTTTATAAACACACATTTTGCACTTTCCTCAAAGGGCATATTTTGAGAAATCCTTCAAGTAATTGGCTGTATTTTTCAATTTCATATATTCAGAAGAATTAGAAATTCAAGTATTAATTTGCAATAATTCAGCACTATCAAGTCAAATTCCTAGTGTAAACATATCAAGGAACTCAAAAATTAGACTTTTTATCATAATGTTTGATATCTTTCATCAGTAAAGCATGGTATTTACGGAAATGTTTTTTAGAGGAAATAATGAGAAACATTTGTCAGTTATCTCCCTGTAAAGTTAGTTATATATGGTCAAAGTGGAGATAATTTTAATTAGCATATCAATAGCCTCTTTTGATATTGAAATTAGAAAATCAATAGCCTCTTTTGATATTGAAATTAGAAATTATCTCCACTTTGACCATATATGACTAATTTGGTACAGGGAGATAACTGACCAATGTTCTCATTTGGATTGCATATATTGTGTACAGTTTTCTGACAAGCATTTCATACAAAATGTATTTCCCAGTACCCTACCTCATNTCTTTTTGGGGAACTAATTTTACTTTTTTATTCAAGTTTCAAATAAAAAAAAAATTAAAATCACCTGCCTCATCACTTTTTAGGCATTTTAGTAATGTAAAAAGATGCCTCATCATGATTTTGAACCAATAAAAATAAAAATCTCCCCCCTCCCTGCCTCATCATTTTTTCAAAAAAATGGCCTGAGAATCTAATCATTATTTTTGTATGGCCTAATTTGGTACAGGGAGATAACTGACCAATGTTCTCATTTGGATTGCATATATTGTGTACAGTTTTCTGACAAGCATTTCATACAAAATGTATTTCCCAGTACTAACTAATTTGTACTATTTGACTATTTGACTATCTGTTGTACTTGTTTTTCTCTTATGATGCACACTTATCATCTATTCCCTCCACAAATAGTTATTTGTGGTACACAATGAGACTTTGAAGCTGGAGTTAGATATGAACTTATTGAATCGCTTTTACAGGAATTTCATTGGTCGAGAACAAATAATAACACATCACGCGTGATGTGCTATTTCTTTTTCGATGTTTCCATTGGACCACTGTGAAATTTTCTTGCCGTGATTAACGTTACCTAGCAACGGTTTTGTTAACAGCAGTTCAGCACTAAATATTTATGAAAATCATAAGAGAAATAGTTTTAACAACTCAAAAGAATTGTATATCGATGGATATCAACTCTCGTTATGCAATTTCAAATATAATAAACTCACCATAGGCTTGTTTATTATATTTTGAAATTACATAACTCTAGTTGATATCCATCGATATACAATTCTTTCTCGTTATGAAAACTATAAGTCTTCATTTTTTGTTTGTTTTTGTTTTGCTATTTACTGTGGAGTACTTTTATTCATGGACAATTTTCGTGGTTTTCATAAATATCACATCTTCATGGGTACTTGAATTAATAGTTTCTAACTCTATGTTTTAAAACTCTTGGAAAAATGCATTTCCTCGGACACTTAATTTCGTGTTTTAAGTGACCCAATAAATCCACGAAAATTGGAACCCCACGAACAATAGTACTTTCACAATACTATCATTTAGTGAATCTTCACATGTTATGCAGATTCATATTCCTTGTTTGTGCTTTATATTTCTAGAGCCTTACAACTCAGGGGATAAGGGCAAAGATAGGGAATTTGAAATTTTATCCATTGAAAGCAAGAAATAACAAGTATTTTCTGCTCAAAAAGCTTCATTTTTCACTAAAATTTTTAAAAATGGTCTTTTTTCCACCACATGGATATGGTATCATATACCCTGTAAAGCTTACAAACCAAATTACAGGAACAGAATTCTCCATTTCAGCACAATAATTTCTACTATTGTTTTATTCTATTCATAAAATGTAGGCCCAATCAGAAACTCACTTTTCAGATCCAGTATTCTTCCTGTGTTTTGAGATTCTGTTGTTGATAACTGTTCACTGACTTTATCTCTATCATCTGGATGGATTAATTCATATATACAGTTACCAAACCATTCATTCTGAAAATCAACAAGATTTTTAATGCAAGAGCTGCAATCATAACATGTCGAATGCAGAATGGCAGCCAAATATACCCCCTGCTCATTGAACCCTGGATCGATATGGTAAGTGCAAATTTAAGTTGGTGAGGACACAATACAGGTGTGGACACAGTACAAGTGTGGACACAATACAAATATGGACACAATGATATAATCTTCAAGAAAGAACTTTTCACAAGGGTTCCAATGAAAATATTCTGTCTAAATTAGACAAATATGAAATTCAACTTTTTTAGCCTATTTGACATTTTACACAAAATCACATGCATTAGAGAAATCTTTGAAAACAACTTTTAAAGAGGATTACAATGAAAAAGGTGTGTCTCTCCAACAGTTTGACTTCACAATATCTATCTTTAAAATTTTTTCTTGGGAAAAAAAGATAATTGCAATAGAAATCAACGAAAGTCAGAGTTTAATTATCTCCCCTTCCCTATTTCAAACAATAATCATATTCCTTCATGCACATCTACATATAGTGTTATTCCTTTGTGCAAAGTTTCATCAAAATCCTTCAAGTGGTTTAAGAGGAGTTGTGCTTATGAGGTAACCCATACATAGGGAATCAACAAAAGTCAAGGTCGAATTTCTCCCCTTCCTGGTTTCGCACAATAATTATATTCCTTCATGCACATCTCCATATAGTGTCCTTCCTTTGTGTAAAGTTTCATCAAAATCCTTCAATTGGTTTTAGAGGAGTTGCGCTTACGAGGTAACTCATACATAGGTAATCAACGAAAATTCAAAGTCAAATTATCTCCCCTTCCTGGTTTCGAACAATAATCATATTCCTTCATGCACATCTCCATATAGTGTCCTTCCTTTGCGTAAAGTTTCATCAAAATCCTTCAAGTGGTTTACGAGGAGTTGGGCTTACGAGGTAACTCATACATAGGGAATCAACGAAAAGTCAAAGTCAAATTATCATCCCTTCCTGGTTTAGGACAATAATTATATTCCTTCATGCACATCTCCATATAGTGTCCTTTCTTTGTGTTCAGTTTCATCAAAATCCTTCAGGTGGTTTAAGAGGAGTTGCGCTTACGAGGTAACTCATACATAGGGAACCATCGAAAAGTCAAAGTCGAATTATCTCACCTTCCTTGTTTCGGACAATAATTATATTCCTTCAAGCACATCTCCATGTAGTGTCCTTCCTTTATGTAAAGTTTCATCAAAATCCTTCATGTGGTTTAAGAGAAGTTGCGCTTACGAGGTAACTCATACATAGGGAATCATCAAAAAGTTAAAGTCGTATTATTTCCCTTCCTGGTTTCGGACAATAATTATATTCCTTCATGCACATCTCCATAGAGTGTCCTTCCTTTGNGTAAAGTTTCATCAAAATCCTTCAAGTGGTTGAAGTGGAGTTGCGCTAACAAGAAGTGTGGACAGACGGACGGAGGGACGGACAGACAGACAGACAGGGTGATTCATATTTACTCCCAAACTTTGTTGGGGGGTATAACTATTTATACTAGACTATATTTAGACTAGACTACAGTCATGAGGGGTCCTGAAAAATATAGTACTTAATAGATTGCTTTTTGTTAAAACAAGTTGAATTGCAGAATACAGAACAATAAGCAGCTGAAACTATCACTGAAGAACTGAAGATGCATCAACATACCAAACATCACTGGTGTTGTAAACCAAAACACAAACTTCAACCAAAAACTAGTGTTGTTCAAGACACTGACCCATAAAATGCAGGTCAAGAGGATAAACAGATGGACAATTGGACCTACCTTCCCTATCTCAAAACTAGTGAATTATACAAGACACTCATCAACGAAGTGTAGGTCACAAGGACAAAAAGTTAGACAATTGGACAGAAGAACCTTCAAATGGGTAAAATACTATATACCTTTCCCAAATCAGTTTATGAGAGGATATAAATTATTCCAAAGATGTTTTTTTCTTATTTAAACTCCACTTAAAAATATTTTTTTTTATCAAAAAATTAATTTAAAATCTTACCATTGACTGGTGTAAAACTGGAGTGACAGAATCTGACACATAGATTATTCTACCAGTATCACATTGTACAACAAATAAGAAACCGTCTGCTGCCTAAAAATATAAATATTACATTAAATACTTAATAGTACATGCAGATTATTCTGTGAGTATCACAAAAATTGTATCAAATTGTTGAATACACAATAGTACTTATCAACAGATAATAGTATCAAATGAAAATGAAGAAAATATAACTTTGATATTCTTTCAAGAACTTTTTTCCATCAACAACGGGGCAATCTTTTCTATACATGTATCACTCCACTGATTAATACTGTGTAACATATAGTCTTAAATATTGTTTCCAGTTTAATACATAAATTTCTCAAATCCAGATAGTTAAATTTTTCACATTTTTAAGTTTGAGGTTTTAATACCAAAACTTTAAAATGTGAAAATTTAACTATCAAGATTTGAGAAATTATCGTAATAAACTGGATAACAATGTTAAATATAGTTTCCATAACAAGAACTAGTTGATTATGAAATTTCTCACATCAAGTTAAATAAATTTTGCAAATGTTTGAAAGCGAGGCTTGCCGAGTTTTTATACATTTCAAAATTTATTTAACGAGATGTGAGAAATTTCATAATTAACATGTTTAAGTTGTGGAAACTGTTTCTCTAATGGCTGAATGAAAAACGGCGAGGATTGTATTCCGAATAAATTTGGCGGGAAATTTCACGAAACTTGTTCTCCTCTCTATAGAGGAGAACAAATGTTTCCTCACTGTTCAGGAAAAGTGAAAACTCGATAGAAATTAGAGAAAGATTGTTTCTCTAATTTCTATTGATTATATTTGAAGTAAAGTGATCTCTGTAGTCTCCAATCTCAAATATGCCGCCATTTTGTTACTACCGTCATTGCTATGTGTATCATTGTGCCATTTATTAAAATGGGTGTTGATTGAAATATTTTTAATAGAAATGCCATATTACCAATAAACTGAGTAACCTTAGTCATTAAAATGCAAAAACCATTTCACTAGACAGTGATGCAGGTGTTAATTTCATAAACACCTGGTTGCACTATTTACAGAAAGTGACACGAGACATTTACATGATTGACAAATCCCCCACTGAGAACAAATCTGAACATGTTGCTTATTATGTCGATAACTAATTGATCAATTTGCTAGAAATTAGAAAAATTATCTTTATTAATAGCAAGCTTTATTCTGTTAAGGTAAGGATTTTGATTGATAATACACAATGAAAGCGTTTGTAATAAATGTACATGAGACAAAGTCTTTACAAATACATGGTAAAACCAAGCAATCGAACAACTCTTTTATTGTTATACATATTCAGAGAACAAAAATTCTAAAAGATTGGTCATTACTTCTTGTATTGTATAAGTATTGCAATTTGCTCAATAAAGGGCTAAGCCGAGTGCAGCATGATACGACCGCAGCATGTCGACCACTGAAATTTGAACAAGTGTAAATTAAAATGAATGTGGACACAGTAATTTGCTGGACACAATAAGGACCTTGACACATAAATTAACTGGACATAAACTAGTGGAAATAAAAATAAGCCCTTTTAATCCCTTATTACTAGAATATTGTAGAGCTAAGTAATTCTGTTGACTACCATAAAGAGAAACCCAAAGAAAAAACTCAGGTTGAAATCCAATGAAAAATAAAGATTTCACATATTCTGAAATATTGCAATTTGGCCCCTTTGACCCCTCATAGCTCTGAAACAGTAAGACCTACGCCAAAGTCGTTGAATACTTTTGAAAGCTTACAATGAGAGGAATCCAAAGAAAAGAATCCCATCACAATCTAATGAAAAATAAAGATTTCAAATATTTCTAACAATTGCAATTTTGGCCCCTTTGACCCCTTATAGCTAGGGAAACGGTTAGAGCTGCATCAAATCCATTCTCATACCCTAAAGCTTACATTGAGAGGAGTCCAAAGAAAAAAATCCCATCAAAATCTGATGAAAAATAAAGATTTTACATATTTCTAATAATCACAATTTTGGCCCCTTTGACCCCTAATAGCTCGGAAACGGTAGTAGTTACATCAAATCTGTTGACATAACTCTGAAATCTTGCAATGAGAGGAATCCAAAGAAAAATCCCATCAAAATCTGATGTATAATAAAGATTTAACATATTTCTAAAAATTGCAATTTTGGCCCCTTTGACCCCTAATAGCTCTGAAACGGTAAAAGCTACGCCAAATCCATTGACAGTTCACTGTAAGCCTACAATGAGAGAAATCTAAAGAAAAAAATCCCATTGAAATCAGATGAAAAATTAGGGAATTTTAAAAAAATTTAGGGAATCCGCATGTTTGCAATTTTTGCCATGTTGGGCCCCTCAGAGCTTGGAAAAGAAACAAGTTATCAAAAATCTGATGGTGCAGCGCTATGTTAATTTTTCATATGTAATCCAATGCAAAAAACTGCATCAAAATCGGACTAAAAATAGAAAAATTAGAATTTTTGAAATAGCCCCTTTCGGGCCCCATTATCTCGTGAACGGTACATGTCATGTAAAATCCGTTGCCATACTGCTGATTGGAAATTTCCTCTGGAGGACACTGAAAGAAACCCCATCAAAATCCGATAAATAATAAAGATTCTATAGTCAAATATGTGAAAACATCAAATTTATCCCTTTTTGGCACCTTTTTTTAAAAACGGGTGGGGCAACAATGATCAAAACCAAGCCATAGCTTCCTTTTGTGCCAAGAAACATTGCGTTAAAATTTCATAAGGATTGGTCAACTGGTACTTAAGTCATTGACCAAAAACAAAAGTGTCTACAGACAACGACGACGACTACGACAGCACCATACCATTATACGACCACAAAAATTTTTGCGGTCGTATATAAAGCTTTTGATATATATAAAGAAACAGTCTGCAATTAATTTTTCATAAAATATAGCTATATCCATCTTTTTATTTTAATTTAAAATAGAATTAAAATACAGTTGTTACCTCTAATATAAGGTGTTTAAGTTCTTGGTCTGTTAAAAATGAAGGTTTGTAAGATCCATCTGTACCAGTGTTTCCTGTTCCTTAAAATAACATCAAAATAAACTATATATCAGCCAGACCAACTGTATCTCAAAATTTTAAGTAAATTGATAAATATAGCTATGTTCAACTAGATTAATTTAATATCTGACTACTATAGAGTAAAATATTTTTGCACAGTTGCACAGAGGGCTTTTCTGAGCCAAGTAGGATTATCTGCATGAATTAAATCCCGAGATAGCAACATCTTGAATTCACTTGCCAAAGTTCAATTCAGTAATTCATCCCTGACTTAACATAATCAAAGTTTAATTCGCCTATGACTTGCAATAATCAACTTAAGACTTGCCATAATCAAAGTTCACTTGCAATGATCATAGTTCAATTAACTCCTGACTTGCTATAATCAGAGTTTTGATTCACTTCCTAGTTGCCATAATAAAAGTTTATAAATAACTTATTATTAAATTTGCAATAACTATGGTATTTGTTTTTATGAGGTTTTCCGTCAGGAAAACTTCATATAGCCGTCGAAATTGAAATTATCCCGGGTACGAATATGTCTTCACATGATTTTTTGGCGTCAAAATTGTTCATTTACTTGACGATGTCTTTCCTAATGTGACATTATACATGTATTTATGAGGACAATGTATTTATATCCTGCATCCTGCAAAACGGGAATGAAAAGAACACAGGAATATATGTTTGCGGAAGGATCAATGATGTAAACAGGATGGACGCACGTATATAAACAAAACTTGGTTATGTAACATATCATGAAAACATCACCTGTACAACGTCGAAATTCACAACTTGTGTAATCAAAAATGTGTCCTGTGAAACAGTGTCCAGGTGTTTTATGGGACGGTCATTTTGATTTTCAGGGAGGGCTTGAGTGTTTTTGTAAATAAATAATTTAGCCTTGGAGTCATTAAAAAATAAATATTCTAACCATACTTGTCATGAAACAAATTCCGCCCACTTCATTTTAATAAAGAAACTATACCGTTTGCAAGAGTGGAAAGATTTTCACGACATAACAATTATGTACATGTAGTTTTAAAATGCTTGAAAATCGTATGACCACTGATGTTTCTTATGCAAATGCGAAGGGGTATTTGTTCATCTAATTAAAAAACCACTCGTATTTCAAATCTTCTTGGCTTCGTTATCCGTGATACTTTCGATTTGAAACCAAAATGTATTAAAAATATTGGAATGGTTAATAAAGGGCTACGCCAAGCGCAGCATGATACGACCGCAGCATGTCGACCACTGAAATTTCAACAAAAGTAGTTTAAAGTGAATGTGTACACAGTAAAGAGCTTGACACAATAATTAGATGGACACAAAAAGAAGCTAGACACAGTTATTAGCTAGAAACAAAATAGGGAAAAAACCCTTTTGATTACTTACTGATAAAAACCGTAAGAGCTATGCAAAATATGTACTATCAACTAAAACTTTACATCCATAGAAATTCAAAGAAAAAATCCATCGAAATCTGATGAAAAATAAAGATATGACACATTTAGAAAAATTGCAATTTTGGCCCCTTTGACCCCTTGTAGCTCTGAAACAGTAAAAGCTACAAAAAATCCGTTGAAATACTACTGAAAGCTTATATCAAGAGGAATCCAAAGAAAAAAATCCCATCGAAATCCGATGAAAAATAAAGATTTGACATATTTAGAAAAATTGCATTTTTGGCCCCTTTGACCCCTT
>MJUU01037133.1:0-16400 GCA_002080025.1 Modiolus philippinarum | reverse complement strand
CCATAGGGTCCAATGTTAAACTATTTTCCCCACTGACACGGCCATCTTGAATGAGGTGCGAACCTGCCTGACACAATTTTGAAAGAGTACCACTTAAGGTCTATTGTGACCAAGTTTGGTTTCAATTGGCCATGTAGTTCCAGAGAAGAAGATCTTTGAATGTGTTTTCCCGTAGGGTCCAATGTTAAACTATTTTCCCCGCTGACTGCCATCTTGGATGAGGTGCAAACCTGCCAATACTCAATTTTGAAAGGTGACCACCTAAGGACTATTGTGAACAACTTTGGTTTCAATTGGGCATAGAGTCCAGAGGAGAAGATCTTTGAATGCGTTTCCCAATAGGGTCCAATGTTAAACTATGTTCCGCGCTGGCGGCCATCTTGGATTAGGTGCAAACCTATCTGACACAATTTTGAAAAGGACCACCTACACAATATTGTGACCAAGTTTGGTTTCAATTGGCTAAGTAGTTCCAGAGAAGAAGATCTTTGAATGTGTTTTCCCATAGGGTTCAATGTGAAACTATTTTCCCCCCTGACGGCTATCTTGGATGAGGTGTGAATCTGCTGGACACAATTTTGAAAGGGTACCACCTAAGGACTATTGTGACCAAGTCTGGTTTCAATTAGCCGAGTTAAGTTCCTGAGTAGAAGATCTTTGAATGTGTTTCCCATAGGGTCCAATGTTAATCTATGTTCCCCGCCGGGGGCCATCTTGGATTAGGTGCGAACTTGCTGGACACAATTTTGAAAGGGGACCACCTTATCACTGTTGTGACCAAAGTTGGTTTCAACTGGCCTAGTAGTTCCAGAATAGAAGATCCCATAGGGTCCAATGTTAATCTATGCTCCCAGCTGGCGGCCATCTTGGATTAGGTGCGAACCTGATGGACACAATTTTGAAAGGGGACCACCTAAAGACTATTGTGACCAAGTTTGGTTTCAATTAGCTAAGCAGTTCCAGAGAAGAAGATCTTTGAATGTGTTTTCCCATAGGGTCCAATGTTAAACTATTTTTCCCGCTGACGGCCATCTTGGATTAGGTGCGAATCTGCCAGACACAATTTTGAAGGGTACCACCTAAGGACTATTGTGACCAAGTTTAATTTCAATTGGCCAAGTAGTTCCACAGAAGAAGATCTTTGAATGTGTTTTCCCATAGGGTCCAATGTTAAACTATTTTCCCCGCTGACGGCCATCTTGGATTAGATGCAAACCTGCCGGACACAATTTTGAAAGGCGACCACCTAAGCACTATTGTGAACAACTTTGGTTTCAATTGGCCTTGTAGTTCCAGAGTAGAAGATCTTTAAATGTGTTTCCCATAGGGTCCAATGTTAATCTATGTTCCCAGCTGGCCGCCATCTTGGATTAGGTGTGAACCAGCCGGACACAATTTTGAAAGGGGTCCACCTAAAGACTATTGTGACCAAGTTTGGTTCCATTTGGCTCAGTGGTTTCAGAGGAGAAGATCTTTGATTGAAAAGTTTACGACGGACGACGGACGGACGACAGACGGACGTCGGACGACGGACGGACGCCGGACGCCAAGTGATGGCAAAAGCTCACCCTGGCTATAGCCAGGTGAGCTAAAAAGGCAATAACTCCTACAAGGGTTTATGGATTTTCTTCAAAATTTCAGGGTGGGTAGATCTTGATATGCTGAACATTTTTGCAATTTACACTTGACCGCTATCTAATACACTTGAAATAAAAAATGCAAAAATTTTGAAAATTTTACTGAAAAAGGGCTATAACTCCAAAATGGGTTTTCAGATTTTCTTCAAAGTTGCACAATGGGTAGATCTCATCATGTTGATCTCATTTTCATCCCAGTCAGATTTTTGATATCTGTAACGGTTTTCCAGTTATTAGCCAAAAACTGCAATTTAACCCTTATGTTATATTTTGCAATGATGGCCATGTTGTTTGACCAGCCAACTAATTGAACACAATTTTGAGAAGCCATACCCTGGTGATGATTCAATTCAAGTTTGGTTACATTTGGCCCTGCGGTTTCAGAGGAGAAGATTTTTGAAATTGTTGATGCACGGATAGACGACGGACAACAGACAACGGACGCATAGTGACGGCAAAAGCTCACATGGCCTTTTAGGCCTGGTGAGCTAAAAATCTGACACAAACATTGACAAAAGCAACAAGAGCTGCTGCCAAATGGCAGCCAAATATACCCTCCGCTCATTGAACACTGGATCAATATGGTAAGTGCAAATTTAAGTTGGTGTGGACACAATTCAGGTGTGGACACAGTACAAGTGTGGACACAATGATATAATCTTCTAGAAAGTACTTTTCACAAGGGTTCAAATGAAAATACTCTGTCTTAATCAAACAAATATGAAATTCACCTATTTGACATTTTACACATAGACAAATTTCATTACAACACTTTGAAAACAACTTTTCAAGAGGATTACAATGAAAAAAGTGTGTCTCTCCAACAGTTTGACTTCACAATACCTATGCTTAAAATTTTTTCTTGGGGAGAATTCAACAAAAGTCAAAGTCAAATTATCTCCCCTTCCTGCTTTCAAACAATAATCATACTCCTTCATGCACATCTACATACAAATGTATAGTGTCCATCCTTTGTGTAAAGTTTCATCAAAATCCTTCAAGTGGTTTAAGAGGAGTTGCACTTACGAGGTAACCTATAAAGAACACATACATAAGGAATCAACAAAAAGTCAAAGTCAAATTATCTCCCCTTCCTAGTTTCGGAGGATAATTATATTCCTTCATGCATATCTCCATATAGTGTCCTTCCTTTGTGTAAAGTTTCATCAAAATTCTTCAAGTGGTTTAAGAGGAGTTGCGCTTACGAGGTAACCTATAAAGAACACATACATAAGGAATCAACGAAAAGTCAAAGTCAAATTATTTCCCCTTCCTGGTTTGGGACAGTAATTATATTCCTTCATGCACATGTCCATATAGTGTCCTTCCTTTGTATTAAGTTTCATAAAAATCCTTCCAGTGGTTTAAGAGGAGATGCGCTAACAAGAAGTGTGGACAGACGGACAGACAGACTTTAAAAGTTATTTTATAATAATTTTGTCAATAATTCTGATAACAGAAACAAATACTTCAGTTTTACTATCAAATAATAAATTTATTTGGTGTAATTTTGGTTTAATTTTAAGCATACAATTTAAGTATTTATTTTCTTTACAAGCCTTATGAACATTAATCATTTTTTCTTCAACCAAATTTAATCGTCCCTAACGATAAAACATGCCTTACAAATTAATAATTTCATCAAATTTTAAACAAATACTTGAAAAGCTTCAAATGTCTAATTTTGAAAAAAAACTTGGAGTCATTCAATTTTATGTCGATTTTTTGCTAATTATGCCATTCTTGATGCCTATGACTGCACCAAAAATGCCTCACGATAGTGTGGTAACATACTTCTATACTTAGTATACAACATGAGGTCATTTGTCAAACAAAACTGTCATTCTTTCTTCTTCAGTCATTAACATCTAATTAAGTCTGTTTTACATAATGTTATAAAATAAAATGAAATATGGCTATTTCAGTAAAAACTATGTTATTTTATATAGACTAACTATGACCATGGAAGTATTATTTACAACTTGTTTCAGAGCCTGTATTGTTCGTTTTTTTTTCTGATCCGTTTCTGGTGGATTAATACATACCTACATTACATCTTACAGATATAGTACAAGTATTATAAATGTTTTCCGTTTATTCAATATATCATTGCAATTGCATCAAAGACATCATTTTTTTAAATTCTCAATTTTTTTAAAACATTTTCTTTAAATCAGTGGAAATTTGAGATAACCTTTATTTTGTTTTGAACTATGTATGCTCATTTTTAAATCTATATATATATTTTCAAGTGGATACGCTACAATATTTCACTTCACAGAATTTTTTTACAAAAAAAAACAGTCACAAAGGTAAATGCAGGAGAGAGCAAAAGCTTTTTTTCCAGCAAATATTAAAACAAATATTTGTGTTTTGAAAAAAATTCCAAGCCTCTTCATTATTAAATAGGTTGGTGCCAAAATGCATATAAACTGTAATTAAACTTTTTTACTACCTTGTACGCTTCTAAAACTCCAAGTATATTGACAGTCACTTGTGTATTGCATTGGATCAAGTTTCACCAATATTGAAAATACCAAAAAAATATCAAAAATACAAACCATAAACATATTGTCCATAAGACTGATGTACAGGGGCTCCATAAATAGGGGAGGCAGGTACGTACATCTGAGAATTTGATGGAATAAGTTCATAGTTTGAATATCCAGCCCTACTATAATCCATATTGTAAAAATTCTGTACAGTTCTATCTCTCGGTTTTTATCACTGACAAGAAACTGATATGTATCTATAATTACAGATAATCGTTATTTATTTCTGAAGGACATCTGATACTGAAGCATGTTTTTATCCTTTTATTCCAACATTTATTCTCCGAAGAAATGTATGTATATTAAATCTCCTTAACAGTTTTTATCAAAACATATTGATTAGAACTATGACAAAATTAGAACCATTACATCTACAAATTCCCTTTAGGGTAAAGCAATGTGACAACCCACTCGGTTCTAGTAAAAATGATCTATTTCCAGAATTTAAAAGAATATCTCACGACAATACTCCAACTAATACTATAAATAGTAAATACAGGTATCTCATATCAAACAATAATATTCAAAAATTATCCCAATATTCATATCTTATGTGAAATCAACATCACCCATCAGCAGAAATTTAACAACTGAATTTTAATATACTAATATATAAGTGTACATTTAAGTTTACAAGTTTTTAATTGGGCACGTGTTGAGCAGGGCATAAAAGTCACCTTTAAATTAACTTCTGTCATGTCACCATGTTACAGTAATTAATGGGTCAACTACACAATAATTCAAAGACTATTGTCAGACCTGTCTATTCTGAACATACAATAAGACCTGTCTATAAACAGAACCTGTCTATCTATTATCACTACACTTTCGAAGGAAAGTTTGGGGATATTGTTGTTGACCTCATTTGTCCATTCTTGTCAGTCCGTCCATCTGTCTGTCACACTTTCTTGCGACGTCAACTCCTACATTTTGGGATTAAAGGTTTTAATTTTGTCATAGAATTGTTGCATATGTGCTGCAGATGCACAATAAGCTTTCAGATTTTCTATACTGGTCTTTGTGCAAACAAGAGGCCCAAAGAAGTTGATTTTAACATACAGTCGAACTTCGATGGTTCGAACACCCACAGGACTGTTGAAAATAGTTCGAGTTCGTGATATCGAGGTCGAACTATGTTTAAACTTAAACAAAAGGAGCACAAAAAGGGTTCGAGGCATCCATGGTGTTCGAGATATTGCAGTTCGAGCCATCGAAGTTCTACTGTATGTGGCATGCAACGCGAACTCATACTACATGTTAGATTTCAATAAGCTTCTGGATTTTTGATACTTATCTTGATGCAAATATGAGGCCCCATGATGTCCATTTGACAAAGGCCCAAAAATGTGGATTGTGACACGTGTGGCATGCAAAGCAAACTCCTCCAACATTTTTGGATTTAGTGATTTTATTTTGTTGTAGAATTGTTGCATATAGTCTGAAGGTTCTCAATAAACTTCAGGAAATTGATTACGGTTGCAACTTAGATCCCAATTTTGGTAAATTTCATGAAAGTGTCAAAAACAACTTATTTTTGAAATTTTAGTTACTAGGCAGAACCGTAAATTTTGTTTTGATTTGGGAAGACATTTTGCCTAATTTGGTTATTTCCTGCAATTGCCAAATACCACTTATTTTTTTGGAATTCTACATCAAAACCATAGTTTAAAAATTTGTTACAATTAGAAAAAACAATCATCAATTTGATTTTCAAAAATATTCGATTCCCAGTTTGGTAAATTTCATTAAAGTCATAAAGACCACTTATTTTTTGGCATTATGCCTAACAACCATATATTCTTAAATATTTAAAATATTTAATAAAATATTTAATATTTCCTTTAGTAAAAATAGTGACTATCAATAATTTACTGTGGATGCATTTATATTCGTGGGTTCCAATTTTCGTGGTTTTGCTAAAATTCATACATTCCTGGGTTCCTAAATTCGTGGTTTCAGATTTTCGCCATTGAAAGGTTATGGGAATTTTGTATTTCATTGGGTTTTTAATTTTGTGGTTAGAGTCAACCACGAAATCCACGAAAATTGGCTCCCCAAGAATAATAGTGCATTCACAGTAATTTAAAAAATCTTATGAAAATTATGCACAGGGTCTGTAACTGTTTTCTGTGTTAAGCAAGGAGTGTAAAATAACCGTCCAAAAGTCATTATTCTAGTAACTTTCTGTCACAGATTGACCTGTATACTTAGAACAATTTTACAATAGTGACCATTAATAAATCTTTAGTTTGGTCTGCCTTTGCAGGTTTTTATAGAACCTGAACACTGAACTTCAGTTCGGCCTTCCTTGTTTTAAAATAACTTTTATTTAAATTCTAAAAAAATAGTATTTTGTTGTTTTCTTTAAGTCAAATCCATCAATTTCCTTATTTTAATCAATAGTTAGCCCTTCTAACATACTTTAAAACTAAATATACCATAAAGAAACATGGTTGTCACAGACTTTGTATTCTGAAAAATTTATACAATGCAAATTTTCAATTGTTAAATATTAATAAGATTGTCTCCCTTTTCAAAAGATTTTACTATGAGAATACATGTACCGTAAATCTAATAGATGTGTGTTCTGCCCATCTGTTGTCAAAAAAGTAATATTATATGTTTCACCAAGGATAAAAATAGTAATGGTGCTGTTGGTGCATTACACGATACCCGTCACTTTCACAAATTTTCAAAGTTTAAAGAGGCATAACTCTAGATCCCTGTGTACTTCTGCACCCAAAATTATACTTTGCCTGTGTTTTATGGTAAACAATTTACATACCAAATTAGAAGACAGTATGTTATTTCATTCACAAGTTATCAGTCGGAAACCCTAAAATTTGCCAAATTTCAAAGTTTAAAGGGGCATAACTCCAGAACCCCTTGGACCTGTGAACCAAAAAACTTAACTTGGTCTTAGTTTTGTGGTAAACAAGTTACATACCAAGTTTGTAGACCTCATGTTATTTTGCTTGCAAGTTATCAGTCAAAAACCTTCGGGGACAGACAGACGAACGGACGGACACATGACTGAGGGTATCACATAATACCTCCCCACTACATGTGGCAAGGTATGAAAAATATTTGCGTATGTGAAAAACACATAAAAAAGTAAAACCTGAATTATAAATTAAAATGGGGGAAAGACTACCAATACAGTATGGGCTATTTGGATTATTTTTCTATCCTAGTTATATTTAGTTAAGCCTTCTGATCATATTTTTCCACCATAGATTAACCTTAAATCACCCCCTGGTCCCTCACAGTATGACCTGCTCATATCTAATTTTACCACTATGATATGGCCTTCCTTAAGGTCCCCCCCCCCACAGCCTATCTCAAATTATGACCAGGACATGACTTCATAATTCAGGAAGTATGACCTTTAGGTCAAAGTTCATAACACATCATTTTGATATTCCCAATACTAATTTACCATGTAGCTCAAAACAACTTTGTCACTGAGAAAGCAGTTATTGGGCCTCAATTGAGAGACAGAGAAACAGAAAATGGAAGTTGGATGGAAACAGAAATGGTTCATTGGACAGTGGCAAGAGTCACTGCAAAAGTCATACTACATAAAAAAAATACAAACCACTTAGCTAGTTATCTGCGTCCTTTTCACAAAAAATCTTACGATAAAGATAAGTCGTAAGTCTTTAACAGTTCATATTGACTTCCGATTAAAATTTGTCATAAGATATTTTGTGAAAAGGGCTGCTGACTACTTTAATTTCAAGATATATACAGGTCACCGAAATTTTTGCACATATTTTCTTTATATCATTTGAATCTTTATCAAATAGAAATAAATATAGATTATAACATGTCCTTTTCCATATCGGCCCTGGTATCATCCGACACTATCAAATCGGCCTTGAGGCACTAGCCGAGGGCCGATATGGGTCAAGGGATGATACTAGGGCCGATATGGAAAAGGACATGTTATAATCTGTTTATCACGCATTTAATGTAAAATTCATAAATAATAAAAAGCACAATTAATGGCATCTTTAAAAACAATGAACACAGTATTTTAATTTCGATATGACAAAAACAAATTCTGAAGGAAATGATACCATGACGATTTATAGGAAAATGACATTAAATAATCAGCCTATTTATCAGGTTTTGAAAAAGCAATCTTAATTTTCAACATCAAAGAGAAAAAAAAACATTCCAAAAGCAACTTTTTAAGGGTATATTTTGCACGTATCAGAAAACGAAAATTGAAGAATGGAGCCTGCTGCTCTGTGATAACTTTTTTTTGTGGCAATCCTGTTTTCCATCTTTTATGTTTGACACTGTCTTTAAACTAATGAAATAAATGAGCATTTCCACGTGTTTTTTTTCAATATAAGTCAAGTTTCTATTTGAATCCGTTGTCAAATGTAAATGCATGTTTCTATTTGAATCCGTTGTCAAATGTAAATGCATGATGATGTATATAATAAACGTCAAACTACTATGACATCATCAAAGGCATGATAACCGGTTATTTGCCCAAGCAGTGATATGGATGGACAAACATTACAGTATATGGAATATGCAAAAGTCTATGTGTCACACATAAATATGTGATAAGTAGTTATAAAGTAAATGTCAACTACAGTAAAAGATGACCCAAACATCAACTTTACCACTGTGTTACAGGAAGCATGTCTTATGGACTCCCACTTTGATTTAAAACTGGATGCTCCTACATGTTTGTGTACATAAAAATTACAATATAAGTCACTTAATACCAAACTCATGTTCTTACACGGTATTTTATTTATGCTTTTGGTACTATATGATGCCAATAGATTGTTTTTATAAAAAAGATATAATATGTGTCTTTGCTCACTTAATTTGTAAAGGTTGTTTTTATTAAGTATTGACTATTCAAACTATGCTGAATTTAAGTTAATTATTGTTCAGATTTCAATTATTACAGATTTATATATTCATAAATCTTTCTGCTTCATAAAAATGTCATTGATCCTGGGAAAAAATATTGATTTTATATTTGTAAATGAAACAAAATTATTGAAAATTCTAATTACGAAGTACCACAATACATTACTGCAAAGTTATTCAACACCTCGTAATAAGTCTTCAAGGGAAGACATGTGCCCCCAACATATAAACTTTTTGAATGATAAGTTTCGTATTTATATGCTGTTTTTAAAGTGCTTTTTGTGAATCTGTAGTGGCTTAATAATCTTTTTAGGGCGGGCATCAGGATAATCCTGAGGATTTGAGAATAACCCTTAATGGCATCCATACTGATACTCGCATTGAATTGCAGCAAGCTAGGGCATGTGGTTCCTGAGAAAAATGTGACAGAAATTTTCAATGAATGAAAAATATTCTATGTTCTGTCAAACACAAATAGGGCTTGCAAGAGATCCCAAACTCTGTTATACACAATATGGGTCCTCATACTGATACTTCATGAAAACATAGAAATTAGCCACATGCTGCTAAGCTCAACTGGTAGTTCCACATTGTTACATACCAGTAAAGAGGAGAGGACTATAATCATTCTTTTTAACAGATTCATGTAAAATGTTGTCGTAGACTTCATATGATGCATGCATAGCAGCTGTCATACCAATTGCATCAGACATACCAATATGGTTGATGTCGTACATGTCAGTAAGCAGAAATGGACTTGAACCATTCTACCTAACCAAGTTGCTCATACATAAAATATAGGTCACATTCAGCATCTGAAGCATGCATTGTTGTTGTCATCCCAAAATGCATCATACATATCAATATGGTTGATGTGGGACATGTCAGTAAGCAGAAATTGACTTTAACCATTCAACCTAACCAAGTTGCTCAAGTGTGAAATGTCACAGACAGCATCCGAAGCATGCATTGTTTTGTTGTCATCCCTTCCAAGAAATTGACTTGAACCATTCTACCTAACCAAGTTGCTCATATATAAAATAAAGGTTATATTCAGCATCCGAAGCATGCATTGCTGTTGTCATGCCAAAATGCATCATACATACCAATATGGTTGATGTGGGGAATGTCAGTATGTGGGCATGGACTTTTACCATTCTACCTATCCAAGTCACTCATGTGTAAAATCTAGGTCACAGACAGCATCTGAAGCATGCACTGTTGTTGGTCATCCCAAAATACATCATAGATACCAATATAGTTGATGTGGGGAATGTCAGTATGCGTGCATGAACTTTTACCATTCTACCTAACCAAGTCACTCATGTGTAAAATCTAGGTCAAAGACAGCATCCGAAGCATGATTTGCTGTTGTCATCCCAAAATGCATCATACATACCAATATGGTTGATGTGGGACATGTCAGGAAGCAGAAATTGACTTTAACATTCAACCTAACCAAGTTGCTCAAGTGTGAAATGTAGGTAACAGTCAGCATCCGAAGCATGCATTGTTGTTGTCATTCCAAAATGCATCAAAGATACCAATATGGTTGATGAGGGGAATGTCAGTATGTGGGCATGGACTTTTATAATTCTACCTAACCAAGTCACTCATGTGTAAAATCTAGGTCACAGACAGCATCTGAAGCTTGCATTGTTGTTGTAATCCCAAAATGCATCATAAATATCAATAGTTATGTGGGACATGGCAATAAGCACAGCAACTAGTGAACTTTAACCATTATACTTAATAAGATGCTGACGTGGACTCTAGGGGTACCACATAAGCGCCCTCACTTCATGAGATGAGCTAAAAATGCAGATTGCTTGGATATGTGGTTCCTGAAAATAATGTGACAAAAATTTTCATGACCCCAAAAATTATCCCAAGTTCTGTCAAACAGGATGTGAGCCTGTGAGATATCTGAAACTCTGTTACACTTTAAAGGTTTCCATACTGGCCGGTACTCCATGGCAAATTGCGGAAAGCTTGGATGTATTGTTCTTGAAAAAAACTTGACAGAAATTTTTGTGAACTAAATGTCACCACTGCCTGAACCTATGAGACACAAGCACAATGCACAATTTTGAATGGCAGCGGTGATATAAAACAGAATATAAATCCATTCATGTTTAATTTTACACTAATTCTTTAATTGGTTGTGTATACCTTAATACAATAAGACATTTTCTAAAGATATCTATATTTCTGTCATTTCCTTACATAAGATAATTTTTTTTTCATTCAAAGTACATTTTTTTGTCTCTTCATTGGAAAATTTGTAACATCTTAAATAGCCACAGAACTAAATTCCTGTTTAATGTCAATTCCCACCTGATACCAATTTCAATGACTATCAAATTATCAAGAGACAAAACAGTCCAAACTATTGACCAACAGTCACATTAGCATCTAAAATTATGTTGCAGAATATATATGCCTAAGTTAAAATCAACCAAAATTATAATAAACATAAATAGTAGATGACTTGCATAAATATAATTCAGGCATTGATTTTTTCCTACCAGCAGGTGCGAATTTCAGGTGTGTGAATCGTGCTTTCATTTATCTGTGGACAATCACGACAATCATCTCACAATATCAAATTTCTAATATTCCAATGATACATATCAATATAATTGTAATTGTATACATTTCATGTACAGGATATTTAGTGAGCAATCATGGATCGACAAGGATTACACAAAAAAAAGTTTTTTTTCTTGCTCTTCTTCTTTGCATATATACATCATGCAAACACTCTTTCACACATGATTTAGTGATTAGATTAGATTTAAACATTCTAAAACAATTTATTTCAATAGATATGTAAAATAACATTTCAAGTAAGAAAGATAGCCAATCAAGATAGGGGTTCAACTAGTAGGGTTGAAAATAGAATTCAGTAGAAACTCAAACTAAGAGGAGTTAATCAATATTCACAGGTATGTGTTTATATTTGGATTTATTTTATAAACTCTGAAATCAGCTACTAAATTCAATACATACAAGATATGATCATTTCAAATAAGGTGTCCCTAAAAGTCGACCGAATTATATACCAATCCATGTATACAGGTACTGCCAAAAAAGCAACTAGAGGCTCAGAGACTAAGTCTGAATTGCTCACCTGACAAAATGCTTCTTATATAAGCCATGCTTATGCCGATGACCAAAAATGATGTTTTTTACCTTAAGGTCTTATGTTAAGAAACAATTTGTATTGTTTGGTTAAATTGGCTTCAGTGGTTTCAGAGAATATCATCAAAATGTGATCTTTCCTTAGGGTCCAATATTAAACTATCTTCCATGATGGCAGCAATGCTTTTTTTGTAAGATCCGACCAAAATGAAATATCTTTGTATAAAAGGACCTTCAATACATCATTTAAATTAAGTTTGGTTAAATTTGCTTCCATTATTTCATAGTAGATGATGAAAATGATTGTTTCAGGTGAGAAGATGAAAATCTAATTTTTCCCATAAGGTTCGATGTTAAGCCTAAGTTCCGCTCAGGCAGCCATGTTTTTGTTAGATCTGAACAAAATGAGCAGTCTTTGTAAAGGGCCTTCAATACATCATTCCTGTAAATTTTGGTTGAGTTTGCTCCAGTGGTTCCAGAGGAGAAGCTAGCATCAAATGTTAAACCAAAGCTCTACCCTGGCAGCCATGTTTTAGTTGAATTCGATTAAAATTAGCAATCGTTGTACAGGACCTTCCATAAATCATTCCGTAAAGCTGTGTTGAATTTTCTTCAATTTTTCCAGAAGAGAAGATAATTAGCTATAGAGGCTCAGAGACTGAGCCTGTATTGCTCACCTGACAAAATGCTACTATGCCATACATGACCAAAAATTATGTTTTATAACAATGGGGTCTAATGTATAGCTATGTCATCCATTGGCACCTATTGAAATGAGTACGGTAATTTTTGCAAAGGACCTTCTATACATTTAGTTCAACTTGCTTTTTGGTTGAATAAGCTTCAGTGGTTTCAGAGGAGAAGATGGAAGTGTGATTTTCCCATAGGTTCAATGTTAAACTATGTTGCATGCTTGCGGCCATGATTTTTATTGAAACAAAAACTAAATGAGCAATCTTTTTAAAGGACCTTTCG
The DNA here is from genome assembly GCA_002080025.1 of Modiolus philippinarum. NCBI lineage: Eukaryota > Metazoa > Mollusca > Bivalvia > Mytilida > Modiolidae > Modiolus > Modiolus philippinarum. The sequence continues at coordinate 3,190 of MJUU01037133.1, read as the reverse complement.
TATATCATTCCTGTAAAGTTTGATTGAATTTGCTTCAGTGGTTTCAGAGGAGAAGATGAAAATGTGATTTTCCCAAAGGGTCCAATGTTAAACTATGTTACATGCTTGCTGCCATGTTTTTTATCAGATCGGAATGAAATGACCAATCTTTGTTAAGGACCTTTAGTACATCATTCCTGTAAAGTCTGGTTGAATTTGCTTCATTGGTTTCAGAGGAGAAGATGAAAATGTAATTTTTCGCGTAGGGTCCAATGTTAAACCTAAGTTCCACGCTGGTGGCCATTTTTTTTATCGGATCCGAACGAATTGAGCAATCTTTGTAAAGGACCTTAAGTACATCATTTCAAAAAGTTTGATTGAACTTGTTCCGTGGTTTCAGAGGAAAAGATGAAAATGTGATTTTTCCCATAGGGTCCAATGTTAAACCTAAGTTCCACACTGGCAGCAATGTTTTTTATCGGATCGGAACAAAATGAGTAATCTTTGTTAAATACCTTTAGTACATCATTCCTGTAAAGTTTGGCTGAATTTGCTTCAGTGGTTTCAGAGAAGATGAAAATGTGATTTTTCCCATAGGGTCCAATGTTAAACCTAAGTTCCACGCTGGCAGCCATGTTTTTTATCGGATCGTAAAGAAATGAGCAATGTTTGTTAAGGACCTTTAGTTTATCATTCCTATAAAGTTTGGTTGAATTTGCTTCAGTGGTTTTAGAGGAGAAGATGAAAATGTGATTTTCGGTTAGGTCCAAATGTCAAACTATGTTCGGTGCCAGTGGCCATGTTTTTTATCAGAACCGAACAAAATGAACAATTATTGTTAAGGACCTTTAGTTAATCATTCCTGTAAAGTTTGGTTGAATTTGCTTCTGTGGTTTCAGAGGAGAAGATGAAAGTGTAATTTTTCCCATAGGGTCCAATGTTAAACCTAAGTTACGCGCTGGCGGCCGTGTTTTTTATTGGATCCGAATGAAATGAGCAATCTTTGTAAAGGACCTTTAGTAGATCATTTCTATAAAGTTTGGTTGAATTTGCTTCAGTGCTTTCAGAGGAAAAGATGAAAATGTGATTTTTCCCATAGAGTCCTATGTTAAATCTAAGTTCCGCGCTGGTGGCCATGTTTTTTACGGATCGGAACAAAATGAGCAATCTTTGTAAAGGACCTTACATACATCATTCCTGTAAAGTTTGGTTGAATTTGCTTCAGTGGTTTCAGAAGGAGAAGATGAAAATGTGAAAAGTTAACAGATGACGGATGCCGGATGACGGATGCCAAGTGATGGCAATAGCTCACACTGACCCTTTGGGTCAGGTGAGCTAACAAGAGGCTCTCAAGAGCCTGTATTGCTTTCCTGGGTCCTATGCAGCACTATAATTCCAAATTGATAGTCCATCTTTGGTGGTGTATGTACATAAAAATCAGACACTTTTTATAAAAATTGAATTAAAATTGTTCAAGCAGTTTCAGAGAAGATTTTTGAATGCAGTTTCCAAACTTCAAGGGCCAATTTTAATCTACGTTCCCTGCTGGCAGCTATTTAACATAAAACTTTGAAGAGGGTCACCAAATGACTATTACATCAAAATTGTACTGAAATTGTTCAAGCAGTTTCAGAGCAGAAGATCTTATTATCGTTTCCCATTGGGTCTTATCTTAAACTAAGTTTTGCCACTGGTGGCCATGTCAGAAGACGGATCAGCCCCCAAAGTAACAAACTTGGTCAAAATCTCACAAGTTTCATTTATGCAATGTTTAAATTGAATCCATTCAGTGGTTTTCTATTATATCTTTGCATGCATTTCCCCTTAGGGTCCAATTCATTGCTGGCCGCTATATTGGATGATGGATCAGCACCGAGGAAACAACACTTGATCAGCTTCTCATAAGCATCATTTATGCAAAGTTTGGTTTAAATCTATTGCAGTTCTCTAGAAGATATTCTGTCAAATTAAGTTCACAGCTGGTGACACTTGGTCAGCACCTGACAGGCATCATTCATGTCATGTTTGATTCAAATCCATTCAGCAGTTCTCTAGAAGATCTTTGTGCGTATTTCCCATAGGGTCCAATGCTGTGTGTCATAAACGATGACAGATCGGCACCTAAGTAAAAAATATTTAGTCAGCATCTCACAAGCATTATCAATGCCAAGTTTGGGGTAAGCAATTCAGTGGTTCTCAAAAAGAAGTTCTTTGTATGCATAATTTTACCATTGGGTCCAATGTTAAAATTTAGTTCCCCTGCTGGCAGCCATGTTGGATGACGGCTCGGCACCAAAGTAGTAACACTTCGTCGTCAGTACCTCATAAGCATCATTCATGCCAGGTTTGGTTCAAATCCATTTGGTGGTTCTCAAGAAGAAGTTCTTTGTCAGAATTTTCCCATTAGGTCAAATAGTAAACTAAGTTCCCCGCTCGTGGCCATCTTGGAAGAGGTCGGAAAACTTGACTGTGTTCAATAAAATATAGTCCCTAACATACTGAACATTCTTGCAATTTAAACTTGACCTCTATCTCAAAGCATTTTTGAAATATAGGACAAAAAGTATAAAATCACGAAAAATTTGACCAATAAAGGGCCACAACTCATATATAGGTACTTGGATTTTCTTCAAAATTTCCATGTGGGTAGATCTTAACATGCTGAACATTTTTGCAATCTAAACTTAACCTCTATCTGTTACAGTTTTTTTTAATAAAAAATAATAAAACATCAAAATTTTGAAAATTTTACGGAAAAAGGGCAATAACTCTTAGACGGGTAATCAGATTTTCTTCAAAATTTCAGCATATGTAGATCTTCTCATGCTGATCATTTTTACCCTATCAGATTTTTGATATCTGTAATGGTTCTTGAGTTATTTGACAAAAACTGTAATTTACCCCTATGTTCTATTTTTAGTAACGGCAGCCATGTTGTTTGAACTAAGACGTACAAAATAAAAAATTTGAAACTAGATACCCAAGTGATGATTCAGTTGAAGTTTGGTTCCATTTGACCCAGTGGTTTCAGAGGAGAAGATTTTTGAAAGTGAGCTAACGACGGACGGACGGACAGACGACGGATGCCAAGTGATGGCAATAGCTCACCCTGGCATAGCCAGATGATCTAAAAATGTGATTTTTCCTATAGGGTCCAATTATTATTAAACCCATTAGCAGCCATGTTAATTTGTTGCATCGGACAGTAATG
>MJUU01037132.1:0-10189 GCA_002080025.1 Modiolus philippinarum | reverse complement strand
AGTAAATATTGTTGTTTACAAATTATTTTTAGTTATTTGAAATTTTAATACTCAATTTATTTTCATGTTTAAAAGCTTTGACTTGATCATGATATGCTCATGATGCTCATAACATGCAGGTATAAAATTTCACAATTGTATAGAAATTATAGAGAGGTTGGAGGTCATATTGTAAATTGGTTTTGGACTAGTTGTTTGTCAACTGCCAATATAATGTTACCTGTACACATATCTGTCAGACCTGGGGTAATTGAAAAATGTAATTGTAATTGGCTGTAATTAATTACATTTTCTAATGTAATTGAATGTAATGTGTAATTGAGAGAAATTTCAATTACATGTAATTGTAATTTAATTAATTACAGGGCTGAAAAACCATGTAATTACAATTACTTTTTCAATAATTTATCAATTACATGTGAACAAGTTTGATTTACATGTATTTCTTGCATAAGTTCAAAGACTTCTGTTTTGAATAACATCTTAAGACCAAAGATAGAAAATGTTTTAATATTTTTCTCATTTCTCTTGAAAAATGTTCTACTTACATTTTAAACTTGTTTTAAAATAATGATTTAACAAATGACAATGTTAATTTACTTAGTTTAAGGACTTTCCTAAATTTGTATTTTTGGTCAAAAATTAAAATCTAAAATGTGGATAAGAACTAGGACTAGCAAAGGCTTGTTACTCATTTGAGGGTTAATAAATAGTTCAGTATAGGATGATCTGTAAAGTGATATGAACCAGAAGATTTGAATTTCAAGTCAAATTGTCAAGACATTCTAAAATATTTGAATTACATGTACTTTGCAGGTACAACCCTAATTAATTAGCTCACCTGGCTAATGCCAGGTTGAGCTTTTGCCATCACTTTGCGTCTGTCGTCCGTCCTTCTGTCCGTCGTCCGTCCATCTGTCCGTCTGGCGTAAACTTTTCATTCAAAGATCTTCTCCTCTGAAACTAAGGGGCCAGTTTGAACCAAACTTGGTCACAATAGTCCTTGCGTGGTCCCCTACAAAAAAGGTGTTTTTCAGGTCCGTGCGATATCCAAGATGGTCGCCAGCGGGAAACATAGTTTTAACATTGGACCCTATGTGAAAACACATTCAAAGATCTTCTTCTCTGAAACTACTGAGCCAATTGGCACCAAACTTGACCACAATAGTCCTTTGTTGGTCCCTTATACAAAGAAGGTGTTTTTCAGGTCTGCGCGATATCCAAGATGGGCGCCAGCGGGAAACATAGTTTTCACATTGTACCCTATGGGAAATCACATTCAAAGATCTTCTCTGAACTTACTGAGGCGATTGGCAAAAAACTTGGCCTCAATAGACCTTTGATGGTCCCTTACAAAAAAGGTGTTTTTCAGGTCTGCGCTATATCCAAGATGGCCACCAGTGGGAAACATAGTTTTAACATTGGACCCTATCAAATATACATTCAATGGTCCTCTTCTCAGAAACTACTAGTCCAATTAGAACCAAACTAAGCCACAATGGTCCCACAATGGTGCTTAGGTGGTCCCATCCAAAAAATATATCTAGCAGGTCCGTACCTCATGCAAGATGGCCACCATCTGGAACATAGTTTTACATTGGCCTTATTGATTTTAAGGGGAACCCTTTGCCCAAAGGACAAGGTGCGATAAGGGGTTGATTCGGCCCAAGATTCCAGTGTATTTATAAGTTGCACCTTAAGGCCCGTATTCATGAAGGTGGTTTAAATTTTAACCAAGTTTAAATTTTTGTTAAACCAAGTTTAAAAATAAACTGTATTCACCAAAGTATTTTTTATCTAAACTGAGTTTAAAACAGGTTTAAACTAGCACTAAACCTGGTTTATTTTAAACCTGACAGAGGGTAAGTTTAAATGAGGTTTAAAAAGAATGGATTTAAGGTGGAAGATGTGATTATGGAGGTAACTTTTTTGGTTGAAAAAATTTCTGTAGTAAATACTGAAGGGATGTACATGATAAGCTGTACAAGCCTTAACTAATGAAACAAATTGCTGCAGAAGCAAATTTTGGATGCGTTCTGACTGACACTAATATCATTTAGCAAAGTGATGCAATGTCTAATTAAAAGAATTACTCCATGCCTGCTCGTTTTTAGAGTAAGACTACTGCGATGGTCTAAATCAGCAAAGATTTTCATTGGCCATTCATGGCACAATTTTGGACAGAATCCTCTAGAACTTGGTTGTTAAATAGATTGAGTGATAAAGTCAACTGTATCAATCAGATAATACTAACATCCAGTTTTTAAGCTATACTGCCAAATTAACACTAGAGGAACTGAGGTCTAGTTGGCCACACATACNNNCCCCCCCCCCCCCCACTGACTGCTTTTTAATAATCCTTTATACATACATGAGGATTTGATTTGATTACACAAACGGATATCTTTGCAGAAGGAATCAATGAAAAGTCAATGTCGTATTATTTCTCCTTGATTGGGTCGGCCACTAATTACGTTCCTCCATGCACATCTGAAAATGGTATCCTTCCTTTGTGTAAATTTTAAAAGGAGTTGCGCTTACAAAGAGTTTGGACAGACGGACAGACAGACATGTTCTGGAACAACAGAATTTTCTTCCTAAAGTAAGATTGTTTTCTAAGTGCTGAAAGAAAATTGTAGACTTTCATTCGAGTAAAGGTAGATGACGGGAACAGTCATGCATCTCCAAGAAGCAAACAATAAATAGACACAAGAAATTTTGATTCCTATATACCAACTTAACTTCGTTAGGGGGGGGGGAGTATAATTAATTTTTCTATGATTATCTTTTGTTATCATATGTATTTAAGTGGAGTAAGCTGTGGGTCTTTGTTACATTTCATTTGTTTCCGTACACTGATTTTTATCTTTCGAGAAGCAATCTTAAATTTGACAACTATGATGGCTTGTTTGTGCCATTTCATCTTTTCAACGAAGAGAGGACAAACTAATTTGTGACTTAAAACTGTCGTCTTTTTGTTTTGTTGTCATTTCGTTCTGTAGTCTGTAGACCGAAAAGACAATAATTTGCGGGGCAATAATATGAAAAGACTAAAAATTGTAACCCTATAATTAGCGACCTACAATTGACGTTTTTTTTTTTTTTTGTTCCGTCCTCTTTTTGTCTTTTTGGCATGAATGACGCAATTTAGCGGGATGAATAGACGAAAAGATGACAAATGAAACCCATTAATTAACAACCTTAAATTTGTCGTATTATTGTTTTGTTGCCTTTTCGTCTTTTCGAGGCGAAAATATGAAAAGATGACAAATTGAAACCAGCTAATCAGCGGCTAATACACGACCTTTGAATCCTATTAACTCCTGAAAAAGTTCTATTTTTATACGTAAAAAAAATCAATACATCAATTCACTAATTAATGAACACTGTTGAGCTAAGGGAGATTTAATCGATTTGTAGCGCTTCAGGTTAATTATTTTTCGTCAATTAAAGTTCAGTCAAAGAATTGTCATACGAAAAAAATTATAAATGCATTTCAATTTCACGAATAGTTTGTTTTTTACGTGGTATATATTTATTTCAATATGCTTAGAAATCCAGTATTCCCTCTTACTGGTATCCGAGGCGATCGTTTCCGCCTTCAAGTACACAAGAGTTCCTATCTCGAAAGTTCCGTATAAGCGACCATAAATTGTCGTCTTTTCGTCTTTTGCGGACGAAAAGACGCAAATTAGCGGGGCAAACAGACGATAATTAGTAAAGAGAAAAGATGACAACTAAAATTCAATGAAAGCTATAGCAGCACAGATCGCACTTTAATGCATTCAAAACTCGGTTTAAATACGACAACTCTAGTGCAATTTATTTGTGTATTGGAAAATCCTTTACTTGAAAACAGTTATTTGACCTCAAGGTCAAAGGTGAATGTCATATGAAAGTCAAATGGTACCAAATATTCAACTTTTTTTTTGTGATATACTCATTTGCCAAATATCTAAAAAGTATGTCAAAAAATTAGTAAGTTATACCCCGGCAAACTAAAAATACAGCTCTCAGGGCTATGACCTTTGACCCTTAAATAAAGTATGTTTGGACCATGTCAGATAGCGACGACAGCCATTTTCTGAAAGAACAAACATTATACTTTCGTTTAAGATAATAAAAGTCCATGGGGCTTTCGGGTAATTTAAATTTTAAAAATTTGCCTCCTCGCCGCTCCACTATATGACTTTCGTCGCGGGCGAAACAATAAACCATCAGCTGGTCTGATGTGAGCTTCTGGATTATGGCCTTCATAATAAAAACTCCCTAAGATAAAACTGCAAAAGGAGTAACCCCTCCATAACAAATTAACAAAGTCTTCTTGAAATGCATATTTTCAATATATGTTCAAATGTTAAGAAAAATAAAACCTTTCTATAGCGTACAAACTGTATGAATAGACAGGTTATGTTGTTGCTCTAAAGATATTTTATTATTTCCCCAACAAAGTCATCTTGTTTCTTCTAAATGTTTTAATGCTCCCTGAAAATGCTATGTCGTTCCGCAACTGTCTTGGTGGAATCAAATTATACCATAAGGAACAACAAAATTTACATACTAATTTAAAGGAACAGTATAAGGTTTTGATGGGAACGACATATAATCTTGAGTACATTCTATTTTTGTAAACTAACACTAACAGAAAGTTTATGTATATAATAGTTCATGGAAAGTTGACATTATCCTTAAATTTAAACTGCGCGCAGTCTAAATTTCACAATAATGACCACTCTTTCATGAATTATTATTTTTATTTCATTGAGGAATATAAGACATTTAATCACATTCTGCTATCTATTTATATTAATTTTGATATGGTTTTGATGTCTGAATTGAAAGTGTTTCCCTACATCGCATTTAAGTTCGAGAGACAATTTCATTAACCAGTCATTATCAGATGATAATGACCGGTTTGTCAACCATTATCATCAGAGAATGACCGGTTATTATCATAGAGTGATAGTGACTGACAAAACTGGTCATTTACCGTATAAAAATTCCAAATGTAATTGTAACGTTCAATTTCATTGGTCAATGTAATGAATAACAGAACAAATTTTTTTTTCAATATTTCCGTTTGCCCATTAATCCACTCCGGGGAAATATAGTGCAGCAAATAGAGACATCGTTTACTCTGATCAAAAATATTTTTTCAAGTCGCTTGGAATTAAAAGAATTAAACACTGGTTTTAAGAAAATTATGTATGTTCTTCCACAGTTCACTCACAAACTTTACATAAAGATCTTTGGACTTTATTCAGTCTGTGAGTGAGCTGCCGGAGTTTATACATAGATAATTTCCTAAAAACCAGTGTTTAATCCTATAATAATGACTGGTAAAAATTGTTGTAGAATAAAAAATTCCACCTGATTAACTCTACATCAATGGAAAAAGCTCATTAAAACTTACATTGTATATGGATTAGAGCTCGTTATTACCCCTTCCTTATTCTGCTTTTGTGTAGTCTATCATGATTCAGAGCCAGCAACATGATGTTTTCGTATCTTTTAAACGGTGTTTATTTTTAAACCCAGTTTAAACCAGGTTTACTTAAACTAAGTTTGATTTGCTTTTGTGAATACCAGAAAATTTTAAATCCAGTTTAAAATTAAACCTAGTTTAACTAAACCTGGTTTATGCTTAAACTAAGTTTATTTTAAACTTCCTTCGTGAATACGGGCCGAAGATTTTATTTCATGTTTATTTCAAAGTGAAGATCCCATTTACAGAAAAAATACAAAAATAGAACCAATGACGTCACAAACGGCACAGTTCTGACGTCATGAAAAGGCTTCGTTTAAGGATTTTCATAGAAATATATCGAATTTGGCAGATGTTCGTACAGTTTTCCTTACCGGAAACATCGAGCACATTCAAGAACCAATTAGATAATTTACCAACTTATTGGTACAAATGAATTGAACCTCTCATATAAATATTTTTGTGGATCTTGCATGTGCTCTATATTTCCTATACAGAAAAGTTAGTCAAAATTGGTCAAATTTGTCATTTTTCAACAAAATCTTCAATTTGTCCCTTCTTCTACACTCAAAAACTCGGTAATCATACAATAATACTTGAAAACTGTTACTGTTTACTGAAAAACCATACCAACAGAATATTTCAACGAGAAAATTCTGTGAATTCCACCAAATTTATTTTTCAGGCCAAATAAGGCCCTTATCACCCCTACTCCTTTTTGAATTTTTATTTTAATTGTGATCTGAATGTTTTAATTTTAGCAATATGTATTACCTTGATTAGAAGGGGAACCCCTGCCCAAATTGTTTTTGAATGGTGTTCTGTTATGGGTTGTAATGGATGGTGGATATTTCAGTTGCCATGGAAACCAAACAAGAATTCTGTAATTTAAGGGAAAAAAAGTATTCTGCTAAATTTTTATGTTTTTTTTTACTATTGGAAATGCCTTTTTTTCTATGTCAGCCATGGTCCAGGTGAGCGATACAGGCTCTTGAGAGCCTCTTGTTTTATTTCATAATTTTTAAAAAAAATAGCTCATTTAATGCACCAGTTTGGTTTCCTTACATTTTTTTTTTTGTCTGTAGAGAACTAAATTAGGCAAGTGTGTTGATAAAAAAAATATGGAATGCTTCACAAATTTGTGTGTCATCCTTGCGCACAGTTAAGGTTCATATTGTTTCCATCTCTGATCTTTCTTTTTGAACAGGGCATATATTTTACACATTATTTTTGTTAATAAACATGATAAAGAAGTTTCCTTTATAATTATACATGTACTTTACATTTTTATGTCCCCCACAGGGCATTAAGTTTTACCCTTGTTTGTACTTACATAAAAAAATTATGTCAAGGATTTTTCAGCTTTGTTACATGCATTAATAATTTGATATTGGGACTGTTTTTTTTCCACTATAGCCCTCTAGCGAGGGCACCTGTGTGCCATGGACACATTTTAACTGCTAAACATTGGCATTTTTAAAACTGATTAAAGCAGATGGTTTCTCAAATTTTGGTGCAGAAATCAGCCAAAATGATATTGCCATGAAAATGGTGTAATTTTTCTTTAAAAAATTTTGTATTTGTAAATTTATAATTATTTATTTTTATTTTAGGATTTAGAAAAACATATAAACCATTTAAATAAAAATCATCGACATGAATTAGGCATTGAAATTGCTCGGCATCGAGATCTTCAGAAACAGATAGAAAGTTTACGGAATGACAACGATGAATTGGAAAACAAATTTAGGGTAAGTTTAAGATTATTTGTAAAGTTAAAACACTTGTAAATTCAATACCTATATAAGAATTTGTGTAGGACATTACTGTGTAATATTTCATTGTATCAAGAATAAATTTGTGGTTGCAAATTGAGCTTACTGATGATTAGGAGCTAGCAAATAGTTTTTTGCAACCATTGAATTGACAATTGATGCTTTGAAATGTCCAACACAATTGCATGTACTCTTGTCGTTTAATGCAACATCTATGTCTAATACAGTCAGTTTGTTTAGTTAAAACTGCATACAATAAAAACATAAAGGAAACATGAAATGGAAAGAAAACTTATAATAGGGAATTGTTTGGTTACATTAGAATCACAATAACAGCATGAAAAGTACATTTGAATATCCAATATGAATAAAAAATATACTATATTTATACTATTACTAATCCGACTTTCTGATTATCGCAATATATTCAACGAATGATCGAACAACACAATAATTCACGAATGCGCATAGCGCATGAGTGAATTACAGTGTTTTTCGATCGTGAATTGAATATTTCGGTAATTCGAATCTGGGATTAGTTATTGTTTTTATAGATCAGTTTTCGCATATTTAATGGTTTAATTTTAAGATTCTTTTCATGAACTTTGTTAATCCGCTGAGATGTTTACTTAACAACAAGGTTGACGACGTCTATTGTGACGTCACTTCCTAGAGTGAGATAATGGAAAATAATTTCACAGTTAATTATCACTTTTCTATCACTGAGAAATTTCAATCTTTCAACGTTCTCTATATAATAAATATTTTTTTTCCGTGACAGCTTTTGTTTGCAATATATTTTGATTGCAGTGTAATTTGGTCAGCTAAATATTTGGTGTATTTATAATTAGCATGTTACTGCTTTATCTAATGCATTCTATGAATGGGCGGTGAAATTGACTCTGAGGCTAAAATTTGTACACAATGATCAGCCTTGAGCATAGCAAAATTTAAACACACAAGAAAAAATCCCAATATATGGTACCTGTTGCCAGTAATCTGCATTTTGGACTGTCAAATATATTATTTATGCCTTTGAATATTGATAAAAATATGCTCTGTTAATGCTATATTCATTGTACTGAAATATGTTTCCAAAATTTCAATGCAGCTGGTACGTACACAGAGCAATTGTAGATCCTTGATACATTTAAACATTTTATTTCTATGTATCATCAGAAGATGTAAACATTACACAGTGACCTTATATGGCATACATGGTCTGTATGACATTATAAGTTATCATGCATTGAACCAACTAATATGATTATTTAGATAGTGTCGAAAATCGTTGAACGGCAAGCGACCTTCAGGTCGCGCCATTCAACCATTTTTGACACTATCTAGATTGGTTCAATGCATGATAACATTTTTGTGCGGTTATGCAAACCTGTTTGTGTTTAACTAAGAAAACGATAATTACAAAATGACCTACATTTAACTACACGATTATACACATAAACCCTATGTCGGCTGACCGCGTACTCTGGACAATACACAGCCGAATGATGTATTGATTTTTCATGTTGTATAAACATGATAAAGTTTACATGGCGTTTTCGTAATATATGGAGCGAAAACCTTCGAAAATGAATGCAAATAAAATATTTCATATAATTTACATGTTATTCCAAGTATACCTGTATTTCACATTTTAATTTTTTAATGTAAATATCAGGCTGAAAGTAGTTTTACATTACGTGGAAGTAAACTTTAATTACGATATGTGTATTTATCCATGCTTACTGCATGTTTGTGAATCAGTTTTGTCCTTATGTACAATTCTCATATGTATGCTTTTTAATGACTTTGGTCAACATGTAGGTGAAAACACTACATTATCATGATTATTGATTGTCTTGTGTAGGGTTGACATGGTTATTTAGCAGGTGGTTAATCAGCCAATAGAATCCAAGTTTACATCCGCATAACCGCACAATATTTTTGAAGAGCACAGCTTGAGTCCCAAAATTCAATTTATTGTTCATGTACTGTATGTACTGTTTTTGTTCACAAACGTACTGTATAATTGTATTTGACTATAAACATGTTTATTATTTAGATGACAGTGAATTACCCAGTATTCAGATTAATAGGGGGGATCGGAGGGGGTCACATTCCGGAATCCCAACTTTATTTTTACTAAATCCTGAAATCCCAAACTACAACAGAACTTAAAGACTAACGAAATCCAGATTACCGGGGCATTTATTTCCTGAAATCTCAGGCTTAATTAATAGAAATCCCGATTTCCCAAGCTTAAAAACTTTCATTCCTGGCATCCCAAAAAAAAGTATGGCCCTCCCTCAATTAAATAAATGTCATATTATAAATATTTCTTGTCACAGAACATGTGAAGGAAATTATGTCTCATTACCATCACTAATGTCGTTGTTATGTAAGCGTACTGGCATATTGACATGAAAAGAATAATCCTTACTATAGTTACATTTAAAACCTTGATAGATTTTTACCAAATATGTAAAAATAAAAGTATAACTATACCAAAATTATGATTATATTAAATGTTCATCTTGTGAACGAAAAAACTCTTTAAAGTCACTCAGGCACTCCAAAATGAGATTTTTGGTCACTGGATGAATATTTCATGATAATCATAATTTCAGATTAGTAATAATTAACTATAAGTATTAGGAGCACTTTCACCAAACTAAAAAGACACTGTAAATTAAATGTAAGAGGAGGTAAAAATCAGGAAAAACTTGAATTATTTTGACAACAGTGCCAGCAAACATAGTCTAATATGCACATAATTACTAGATATATAGTACATTATTTTATCAAAATGTTTTAAATAAATCCTTTTATAATCTGTGAACTTGGCAATGACTGTATGCCTTTTTGACCATTCTTTCAGGAAAAAGTGAAAGCTGTAGAATTAGCCAATATTTACAGTTTACGAAGAGGT
>MJUU01037131.1:26339-42401 GCA_002080025.1 Modiolus philippinarum | reverse complement strand
TATTACCCAATCCTCTTCTCTGTCTCATAGAATTTTCCCGTATCATACGCTCACTGTGCTTAACACGTTCAAATATTTCATTTACATAAATAGTTCTAAACAAATATATTCCTTCACCTGTTGGACTTTTGCTGGAAAATACAATGATATTTCAACACTATGATTATTTTTATTCATTGACTGTCTTGTTCTACTGTTTTTTGTAATTTATTTTAAAGAGAAACATCAGTCTCGTGCCAAGTTAGTTTTGTATAGTTAAAAAAGGAGATAATTTTAATTATTATACCTCCTGTAAGAAAGTTCTTTTATAGTAAAACAGTTTTATTTTCGCATAGTTTTCAAAAGAAATAGCGTTGACTGCACTATTGCAATAGTAAGCACTGCTGTTGTGAAGACTATTGATTTCTACGTCAATCATCATAAATCATCACGTGCGGGAGGTGGAGTTTTGATCTGACCGACAAGTTGGTGGTACTTATCCGTGTGATTACCTGTGCAATTGATGTAATCAAGTTTCTAAGAGTGTCGTCTGCTACAGCGCTGTAATTTTTAATTTGTATTTTTGGGGGTTTGGGTTTGGGGGGAGTATTTTGACAGTATTTTGATTTTATTGGAAAGAAGAAGAAATGAAAAACTAAGCTTCGTGTGTCACACATGTAATTCATTCTCACAAAACAGTTGATGAAAATAAAATAAATCTTACAACAGTCATTAGAACTGAGGAAAGATGACCCTTATACTGTTCTAGTATCGAAATACAAAATGTAATACTATCTTGCTTTTTAAAAATTTTTTGTTCATATTTGTTATCATTGTTTAAATGTATTGTTTAAAAGTATTTGCTGCAATCATTATGGGTTAAATAGTTATCAATAAAGTTACTTTGTTTTGGCCTCTTGAAATATATTATTTCATTGCTAAAAAATAAGTTTCCTTCATGTGTTGATGTTATGGTGTAATGTGTATTGAGATCATTGACACATGGAAATTTACATCGGAATCAGTTACCACAGTTACAGATAACGATTGACAGGATAGCAAACAAGCCAAAGAAAAATTTTCAAATTCAGCGGCTCTAAATATAGTCAACAGTCAGTATAATAATAATATTAATGTTGTGTTTTACATTGACTATGGAAAATAGTAGCCAGGGTGATGGACAATAGTGCACTCCCCTTCGGGTCGTGCACTATTGGCCATCACCCTGGCTACTATTTTCGCATAGTCAATGTAAAACACAACATTATTATATAATTAGCACATCAATACGTTATTTTGATATTTATATTAATCTTATCTCCCTTTTAACTATATATAACTAACTTGGAACAGGGAGACAACTGACTGATGTTTCTCATTATCTCAATAGAAAGCAAGAGACAAAAGCAGAAGTTTGACAACAATGTTATACATAAAATTTCTATTCTCGTATCGAAAGGACAAGGTGTGATGAGGGGCTGATTTGGCCCTAAAGGAATAGGGATAATAAGGGCCATTTTTGGCCCCTTCTTCAAATAATTAATAATTTCTTATCTTGATAACCCTTATACTGAGAGTTCAGAATATGACATTATTTTGTTGTTTACATGAGCCCTTTGTTGCCTAGCAACCATTTCAATATGCCAATAATTACCATATAGGGTTAGTATACGTCAATCATAGGCACCTGCAAACCAAATTTGTATGTCAGGTGGTCGGAAAAAGTTATAAATTATTTTCTTTCTAAAGTCTGGCAAAATCAATGCTTAGCAACAACTCTAACGTTGCTAAGCAACAGAAAATTCTATCTTTTCACCACATGTTGAATAATTGAAACAATGCAGAATTCTAGTATTATTTTACGTTTCTTGTTCTACTTTTTAGAAAATCGTGATTAAAGATTTATTCATCTTTAATTGATAAAATTCGTAAAGGTTCCTCAGAACCATGTGTCTCGCCTGCTCAGTACGGTATCATTATAATAAGGACAATACTAACTATTATATATTTTCTGTATTCCAAAATATAACTAGGCTTTAAGAGTTTCAGGAAATTTACCAAAAATATATTTGTGCAATTCAGGTATTGAAAATGACTGTTTTCACCAAAATGTATTAAAAATGGTATGGTTGCTATGCAGAATTTCAAAAAATAACAGATCTTGAAGAGTTTCAGGAAATTTACCAAAATTGGAATTTTTGCAATTCCATTATTGAATTTTTTTTTTACTGTTTTCCTCAATATATTTTTAAAAAAGTATGGTTGCTACTAGTAGGTAGAATTCCAAAAATTAATTGGTCTAAGAGAGTTCCAGGAAATTTACCAAAAATCAGAATCAAAAATTTTTGCAATTTTATTCATTAAAATGAATGTTTATTTCAAATTCACTCAAAAACCATGGTTGCAAAGAAGAATTTCAAACAAGAGTTGTCAGAAGACAACATAGCTCGCCGGGGATTCCAGTAACTTCAATGCACAATAAATTCGAAAGTAATAAAAAGCTTTCTTCACAAGAAAGTTACATATCAAATTTAAACACCCTATCACTAAACAACTTAATTCTAGAAGCAAAGTTAAAATTTAAAAAAAAATTGCCCTCAGGGCAAGGTCAAGGTCAAAATGTCTACAAATATGGTACCATTAGAAAGCTCTCATCAAAAGAACGTCACATACCAAATATGAACACCCTACCACTAAGCAACTTAATTCTAGAAGTGAAGATAAAAGTTGAAAAAAATTGCCCTCAGGGCAAGGTCAAGGTCAAAATGTCTTCAAATATGGTACCTTTAGAAAGGTCTCATCATAAGGAAGTCAAATACCAAATATGAACACCCTACCACTAAAAGCCTACCTTCTAGAAGCAAGGTTAAAGTTTTTCAAAAATTGCCCTAAGGGCAAGGTCAAGGTCAAAATGTCTACAAGTATGGTACCAAAAGAAAGCTCTCATCACAAGGATGCCACATACCAAATATCAACATCCTAGTTCTTAAGGTCTCCATTCCACAAGCCAGGTTAAAGTTTTGCTGACGCTGACGCCGACGCCAACACCGGGGTGATGACAATAGCTCTCATGACATTCGTCCCGGCGAGCTAAAAATTGCATGTCTTGGACAGTTTCAGGAAATTTACCAATGTAGGAATCCAATTTTTTTGCAATTCCATTGATGAAAATTACTGTTTTCATCAATATATTTTTCAAAATGTATGGTTGATAGGTACAATGCCAAAAATTAATTGGCCTAAGAGAGTTCCAGGAAATTTACCAAAAATCGGAATCAGAAATTTTTGCAATTTTATTCATTAAAATATTTGTTTATTTCAAATTCACTCAAAAACCATGGTTGCTAAGAAGAATTTAAAAAAATTGCATGTCTTGAAGAGTTTCAGAAAATTTACCAAAATTGGAATCAAATATTTTTGCAATTCCATTATTGTAAATTACTGTTTTCATCAATATATTTTTAAAAAGTATGGTTGCTAGGTAGAATTCCAAAAAATGAATTGGTCTAAGAGAGTTCAAGGAAATTTACCAAAAATCAGAATCAAAAATTTTTGCAATTTTATTCATTAAAATGTTTGTTTATTTCAAATTCATTCAAAAACCATGGTTGCTAGGAAGAATTTCAAAAAATTGTATGTCTTGGAAAGTTTCAGGAAATTTACCAATGTTGGAACCATGTTTTTTATTTCTAACGAGTTCAAAATTATGCTTGGCATCAAAGAATTGCCTTATTTTCTTAATAATATGCAAAAATTTCAAAAATTATCGGTCTTTGATATTTTCAGGAAATTTACCAAAGTTGGAACCAGAATGAAAATTCCAACAGCTTTTTACATATCAGCACACTGCATGCAGCAATGTCTAATTTTAATGAAATTCTGTAAAGACACAAACACTTAATTCACTTTCTAAAGAACTTTTATTTGTGGTTTAACATTGAAATTTAGCAAAAAACTAAGTCCAAATACAATGTACGCAAAAAATTATGGAAAAACCCAAAAAAAATTTCCAATTTGTTCAGCTGGAGATAATTTTCTGACCATCATCTAACTTTTTCCCATTTTTCAATAAATTCCAATAAGATTTGATAACTTTATTCAACTTCTTAAAAACTTTAATCTGTGGGTTTAACCAAAAAAAACTAAGTCCAAATACGGAAAAATGAAAAAAAATAAATTTCAAAATTTTCATCTGGAGGTAATTTTCAGAACATTTTCTAGCTTCTTACCAGTTTTTATGATATTAAAATAAGATTTAATAACTTAATTCACCATCTAAAAAACTTTAATTTGTGGGTTAACATTTCAAAAAGACTAAGTCCAAATACGGAAAAAATACAAAAAAAAAACCAAAAAAAAATTTTCAATTTTTTCAGCTAGAGGTAATTTTCTGACCATTATCTAGCTTCTGTCCAATTTTGATACAATTCTATAAAGATTAAATGACTCTATTCAACCTATGAAAAACTTGTGCATTTGTTGACACAGACGACGACGGAATTTGGATCGCTATGTCTCGCTTCCGCGACTTTCGCCGATGGCGAGACAATAAAAAACCATGGCAACAACCTCTATATGTTATTTTGAAGCGTAAGAGAACAAAAAATTCAGGATATTTAAGTATGAAAGCACGGACCATTTGATTTTCGGGCGGGGGTAGGGGGAGTGAGGGTTTATGATTTTTTTCCTTTATTTTGACTCTGATTTTTGCTAAATGAATTCTCTGACCAGCTGACCTGTCTTTATGGAGCTCCTACCAGCTATATCACATTACAAATTATAGTCGAGTCAAACAAGTAGGGAATAAACATCTTTCCAAAAATTTATGCTAAGCAATATATATGCTCGGTTGTTTAGCAAACAGAAAAGTCGAAATGATTCACTTCACCTGTGGTGCTTTAGACCCATTAAGACTCAATTTTTTCAACATGTCCATTCAAGAAATCTGTGCTTATACGTGTTGAAGACGCAATGAAGGTAGTGAATAGACGCAATGAAAGTAGTGAATAGATAAAGAACTTTATAAATTAGTACTTAGGATGAGTATCGTCAATCAAATATTTTATCGCTAATTTGCTCAATTTTCAGTTGTGCTCAAGCGACGATAATTCTATTATCACTGCACTGCACTGATACGGACATATTATCTTCAATCTCTATGGAATGTTAGCGTTTCATGACAACAATAATCCCATGACAGAAAGCGCTATATTCAATAAAAAATAGTATGTTGAACCAAAAACAATGTTTCAGCAGAAAAAGAAACATATGTCGGGTATAGATCAATAATAAAATTAGCGATAAAAACACTATTATAAATTTGTTTTGCTCAGATGGATTTCTCAGTTCGTATTGCATCTCATGCTCCGCACTCGATGCAATACAATCAGAGAATTCCATACTCGCAAAACAAATTACTAATAGTATATATGTATCATGATATATCTATACAGTGCAAGTGTATCGTGATACGTATCGATACATATCGTCTTCTGATTTTTCAATTTTATTACATTTTTAAATTCTCTTCTTTCAACTATTTTATTTGATAAAATAGTAAAATACTCTTAAGTGAGACCACAGTGTTCATTTTCATGTAGCTAAACTCTGTTTCACTTCCCATTTTGCATCTTCCTGACTGCATTGCTATTTATTTCGGATCAAAATTTTGCATCACTATGTAAAAATACCATACACTCCTCACAAAGAAAATCAACATCCTTCAATAGATTCCAAAGTGTTACCTGCTTGACAAATACCGAATTTTATATTATTGCACCGGTCTTTCCACTTATAGTGTGAAGGGTACAACGAGTTGAGCAGGTAACGCTTACCCTACTTGAGCATCTGATGACACTCCTGTTTTTAAGGGTTCATCCGTTTTTTTTTCTTTCTTTTTTTGGCATTTGCATTATGTTCTGTTTGTTTCGTCCTCGTAATTTATGTTGTGTGTGATCCTAATATTTCTAATTATTCTGGATTTATGATTTTTTTGGTTGTTGCTGCGGTATTTATTGTGGTATTAATTCCACTGGTTTGAACAAATTGGGCATTCATCTACTAAGATCACATGTTCTCTGGGAAAAAACCTACTTACTTTCAGCAATATAAGTACTCTGTCAAAGTGGAGAATAAACTTAAAAACTTTAATACTACCACCCAATATTTTCTTCGCCAAATTTTTTCTTCTTAACATTTGGAAAATTTGAACCAGTTTCTACCCAGTGAGTTTACCTTGTCTAGATATATAGAATGAACTGAAACCTCGAACACACATTAATTGTCTTTCATTTGATTTTTTATTGTCTGTATTTAGTTATTTTAGAGAAACATCTCTAGAGTGAAAGAACATGGAAACTTAAGATGATTGCAGTAGCCTATGTTGCCTATATAGCTGGACTCTGATGCATGTGATCTTTGCAATATGGAAATGTGAATATTTACACTATGCTAAATACTGCTATGTCACCAAAATGAAATCAAGAATTGTTTCTTAAACTATGAATAATCTTCAAATTAAATACATGTAGTTTAATTGTCCAATTTTAGCTAAGATTATTCACATAACTGTTAGAATATGTTAAATAAATTAAGACATCAAACGAATGAAATGTGCAAATTTTAGAAAATACACACAAGACTACCAGGCCTTAAAAGAAATAAACATATATTGTTCTAGATTTTCAAAGAAACATTCAAGAAATAATTTCAAGAAGAACATGAGGTTGCACGTGTTGTCGTGCTAGTTATACCCCCACTCGTTGAAATGAATCATCCAAGCAGTAGATGAGAAAAGTGCGATGAAAATTTTCACGATGTTCCATAAAGGAAAAAATGACAAAGTCCCACCAAACAGGAAGTTGATATCATAAAGTACCAAAATGGGAGACGACATATTCCCCCTATATATAAAGTTAAATACCAAATTTGAAATAAATCCGCCCATCAGTAGCTGAGAAAAGTGCAACGAAAATTTTCACTATGTTCAATAAAGGGAAAAATAGCAAAGTCCCGCTAAACAGGAAGTTGATATCATAAGGTGACGAAAATGGGAGGCAATGCATTCCCCCTATATATAAAGTCTAATACCAAATTTGAAATAAATCGGCCCATCAGTAGCTGAGAAAAGTGCGACGAAAATTTTCACTATGTTCAATAAAGGAAAAAATGGCAAAGTCCCGCCAAACAGGAAGTTGATATCATAAGGCGACCAAAATAGGAGACGACACATTCCCCCTATATATAAAGTCAAATACCAAATTTGAAATAAATCAGTCCAGCAGTAGCTGAGAAAAGTGCAACAAAAATTTTCACTATGTTCAATTAAGGGGAAATGGCTAAGTCCCGCCAAACAGGAAGTTGATATCATTAGGAGACCAAAATGGCAGACAACGCATTCCCCCTATATATAAAGTCAAATACCAGATTTGAAATGAATGGGCCCAGCAGTAGCTGAGAAAAATGCGATAAACTTTGGATGGAAGGACAGATGGACGGACGGAAAAGGGTATTCCAATATTCCAATATACCACCCACTCATGAGTGGGGGTATAATATTCATTTACTAAAAGCAAAATGTTCAGTCCATACCTTTTACACTACCGCCCCCTTTTAGAGAACCCATTACCTTGTACGGCTTTGCAATGCTCCATCTATTGCCGTAGGATGTGTCAAAGTGTCAAAAGTTTGACAATCTGTCCTTAGCTGATTTTGGCTTTACAATTAGATCATATTTGGTTATTTGTTCTCTATCAGTTTTTAAACATCTTTGAGTTTATGGTCTTCCAAACATTTAAATTTTATCTGCACTGAAGAGACATAAGTTGTCGAAATGAGCATATGCAGAATTCAAATTTACAGTAACTTCGGTATTTAGTCATTTGTTACCACTGGGTCCATGCCACTGCTGGTGGACTGTTAGTCCCCACGGGTATTCACCAGCCCAGTAGTCAGTACTTTGGTGCTGACCCGAAAGCCGATTCTATTTGGAACCTTACAATATCTAAATTTTTGTAAATTTTGTTGAAAACTTAGGAGTATCTCCCTCATGCAAAGCTCTGTCCTTAGCTGATTTTGGCTTTACATTTAGATCACATTGGTTATTTGTTCTCTATCAGTTTTTTAACATCTTTGAGTTTATGGTCTTCCAAACATTTAGATTTTATCTGCACTGAAGAGACATAAGTTTTCGAAATGCGCATATGCAGAATTCAAATTTACAGTAACTTCGGTATTTAGTCATTTCTAACAAGCACAGTGTGGTTTGATATTTTATTTTACCTTTATACCTTTATTTTACTCAGAAATAAATAAAACAAAAGTGAGAAGTGGTTGATTTTTTTCTTTTTATCTATAGTGAAAAAAAATTAAACACTACTCTTCATATTTAAACAATTTTTTCAAGACAGGTATGGATATGTAAGATTTATTTTATACTGCTGAGAAATGCGAACCTCTCAGAAACACCTAGTTACTATGTAAACATGCAGGTATCTACGTGCTAGACGTTGTCAGCTAGGAACGATGAATAATAGAAAAATATATATTTGATCATGTTTGTTGATGTCAATTTTTATTTTCATTTTGAGGAAATGGCATACATGTGAATAATGTACATGCTTCATTGATCAATGATCAACACAAGAAAAGGTTTAAAGTTCGACACAGATAAAAATCATCTTTAAATATGGTTCTTTCGATTCAGACAACCGTTTTGGTATTAAATAAATACCATATGTAATAGTGCAACATTGATGAATAGTCAACAAGAGGGAATCTTCGGGCAGATAAACTTTAAAACCCCGTTTTCTTCGGTCAGGGTCTGTTTTTTCTCAGACTTGTACATTTTGAATAACGAATGTTTTTAGTCGTGGAAAGTATCCCCCAATAGTGGTACAAGAAAATATTTATATCACGTCTTTGTAAGTTAAATTTCTGTTGTCAGCTAAATTTTTAAGTTGTTCCAACTTTGTGGGGATACCTAACTTTTTGTTTTTTCATGATAATTTCAGCCGAATTCGACCAATTTTCCATCTCAAGGCAAATTCACGTGCCCTTTGTGACGTCATCACATTAAAATTTCACAAAATGAATTTTCTGTATACGGGATGAATGTTATTAAGTATTTTGCAGAACTTTAATATGTGTTAACATCAAAGATAAAATATTGACTAATTTTTGGCCAAATATTGGTCTTAACATCCCTTGTCCTTTCTATTAAATTGCACCTGAACATTTTCTTTTATGTTCATTTGAAAGTTCAGATCCCACTAAAGAAAAAAATACAAAATTTAGAACCCATGACATCACATGTACAGTAGCTACAGTTCTGACCTCATGTTAAAGCTACTTTTGAACGGTTTTATAGACATACAAGGAATTACAATACAAGGACATACAAGGCATATTTTCTAACAGTTTTCCTAATTGCAAAGTTAGTACAGATGCGTTTGACCTCCCATATAAATATATTTGTGGTTCTTGCATGCGCTCTATGTTTCCTCTTAAGAAAAAGTAGGCAAAATTGGTAAATTTGTCATTTTTCGACAAAATAAGCAATTTGTCCAATTTTCTACACTGAAAAAACTGTAATCATACATCAATACTTGAGTAATCTTCCTATTAACTGTTTACCCATATCCATAGAACATTTCATCATTATACAATTTACTGCCAACAACTTGGCTAAGGAAACCCATGATTTTCAAGAAAAGAAATACTTACCAGATAGGAGGTGTTGTGTTTTTAAAGGCAGAAATGAATGCCCAGTATAAGTACACAGGGGCAGGAATGTATATTAGGTCACTTTATCCTACATATTATAACTTGTGAGACCACAACGAACATTTCCATGATTACATATTGGCATCATGTAATGGCAGGTACTGACTATAAATATTTTTCGGTCACCCCATATGGAATATATACTGTCAGCACATGACGCCTCTTGACTAATCAACATTTAAGGAATTTACTAGTGGTAGTATATAATAATATATACAATACATATGTCAAACAACATACCTTCCAACTTCCACTAAAAATTGTTTCTTTTTATTATCTGCTCCATACCTCCGAATATTTGTTATATCACATCGTGTTATTTCATTTTTCATAAGTTCATTTTCATAGATATTAATGCAGTCTATTGTTACACTTAATACACATTCACCATGGAAATTCAGTGTGGCACTGGGTAAAAGGAGAACTCTATACACTCCTACAACATAAAACATTCTATGTGGCATTAGGTAAAAGGAGTACTCTATACACTCCTACAACATAAAGAATTCAATGTGGCATTAGGTAAAAGGAGAACTCTATACACTCCTACAAAACATTCAATGTACCATTAGGTAAAAGTAGTACTCTTTACACTCCTTCCACATAAAACAAAACATTCGATGTGGCATTAGGTAAAAGGAGAACTCTATACACTCCTTCAACATAAAACATTCAATGTGGCATTAGGTAAAAGGAGAACTCTATACACTCCTACAACATAAAACATTCAATGTACCATTAGGTAAAAGGAGTACTCTATACACTCCTTCAACATAAAACATTCGATGTGGCATTAGGTAAAAGGAGAACTCTATACACTCCTACAACATAAAACCTTCCAATGTACCATTAGGTAAAAGGAGGACTCTATACACTCCTACAACATAAAACATTCAATGTACCATTAGGTAAAAGGAGGACTCTATACACTCCTACAACATAAAACATTCAACGTGGCATTAGGTAAAAGGAGAAATCTATACACTTCTAAAACATAAATCATTAACGGAAAATTCAGTGAGATGCAGGGTAAAAGGATAACTCTATACATTCCTACAACATAAATCATTCAGTAACTAGAGGCTCAGAAACTGAGCCTGAATCGGTCACCTGACAAAATGCTTGCAGCATGGGATGAAACTAATGTTTATCCTATAGGACCCTGTGTTAAAATATGTTCTGTGCTGGTGGTTTTGTTTTTTTTATCAGATCAAAACAAATCAATCAAAGCAATTTAAGCTTGGCTGAATTTGCTTTAATAGTTTCAGCGCATATGACATAAAAGATGTTTTCTTATAGGGTCCCAATTTTAAAAAAGTTCTGTGTTTGGTGCCTTTTCTTTTGTTGTATCAGAATAAAATGAGCGTCCTTTGTAAAGGACCTTCCGTTCATCATAGGGCCAATGTTAAACTATGTTCTGTGCTGGCAGCCATGTTTTTTGTTGAGTCGGAATAAAATGAGCATTCTTTGTAAAGTACCTTCCATACATCAATTTAGTACGGTTTAATTATATTTGCTTCAATAGTTTCAGAGCAGATGTTGAAAATGATGTTTTTCCCATAGGGTCCAATGATAAAACTAAGATCCATGCTGGCAGCCATGTTTTTTATTGAATCGGAATGAAATGTGCAATCTTTGTGAAGGACCTCCCATACATCATTCCTGTAAAGTTTGGTTAAATTTGCTTCAGCGGTTTCAGAGGAGAAGATGAAAATGTGAGAAGTTAACGCCGGATGCAAAGTGATAGCAATAGCTCACACTGACCCTTTGGGTCAGGTGAGCTAAAAATTCACCTCTCTATACATTCTTAAAACATAATAACACTTGACATTCCTATATCTCAGAAAATATAGTGATAATTAAGTGTGACACAGTTTGGAAAAAGGAGTAAATGCACATTCCTACAACAATCACCATGGTAATTTTTGTTTTCACTTTTATCGTCGGTTTTCTTTTATATATGCATAGTACAGAAAACTAATATTTTATCAATGTTTTATTTTCATTTTTGATAATGTTCAGGATTTGGCACGATTTTTACAGGTATTGTGACACACCATTAGGTCTGCCTTTTCTCATCATTTCCACATTCTTTTCCATATTTCAGCCCAGTAGCCCCCTAGTTGAAGGCCATACAGCCAAAACTTTGGGCAATCATCCTTTCTTTTTTCTTTTTGTCATTTCTAGATGTTTTTAAATTTGTATCTTTTTTGTGTTTTTTACTTATTAATGTTTTTTACTTATTAATAGTGGCCAACTATACCAATATTTGCATCCTTTTAAATTTAGTTGGAATGTAAAATTATCACAATCTAGGTTTCTCCCTTTAAACAGTAACTTGCTTTACCTGGTTAAGTTAATTAATTTTACTTGTTCAGTAAGGTGAAATCATAAAATGATATAATTTTCAGATAATGTCAGATAAATAAATTATATAAGTAAATTTTGACATAAATTTGAATCTTT
The DNA here is from genome assembly GCA_002080025.1 of Modiolus philippinarum. Taxonomy (NCBI): domain Eukaryota; kingdom Metazoa; phylum Mollusca; class Bivalvia; order Mytilida; family Modiolidae; genus Modiolus; species Modiolus philippinarum. The sequence goes on along the minus strand of MJUU01037131.1, from coordinate 30,173 downwards.
TGACTTCTACTACTTGGCTAAACCAGCTCTAATACCACCAGCTGTAAATCTGTTCATATTTTACAAGATTTCTTTGTTGGGCTTTTTTGACAAAAACGTTCTTGCTAAAGACCACTTTGAAAACCAGTTTTGAGGTTGAGACATCATTTTGTATATGGCGGTCAATGACAATTTTTAACACCATATATTTAAAAATGGCAGTCAACAAACAATTTTCAACACTGGTTTTGAAATAGTGACCTCAATATCCACTTGGAAACTTAATTTCATTGAAATCGGACAATGTTGAATTTTCCCAACTTTTTTGGTGGCATTTTTAAAAAGGCAGTCAACGATCAATTTTTAACATAGGTTTTGAATTTATGACATCAAATATATCTATTTGGAAACCAAATTTCATTGAAATTGGACAATGTTGAATTTTCCAACCTTTTATGGCGGACATTTTGAAAATGGTAGTCAACAAACAATTTTCAAATCCATTTTTGAAGTCGCAACATCAATATCTATTAACCCTAGTACTGCCAGCTATATTTAGATTATTCACTACTGCAGCTGCCGTGATGTCAATTAAGCTCTGCATCTCTCTGTGCCAGCTTGTTTTGATAAATTTTATTATTTAACCCCATGTTAATATTTTGTCAATTTAATCAATGATCTGTTGTTTTATTGTAATAACATTCAATGTATTTATTTTTCAGAATTGAACAGGCTTTTCATGTTGAAAAAATTATTATTTTATGTTGAGTATTTATTAAAATATATCAAATAAAAGGATACAAACAATGTTTTGTTGTTTTATAATTAATTATTATGTTCATTATAAAAAATTAAATGAAGTTAAAAGCAAGATGGGTTTATATCATTTATTTCTTTTATTCCCATGCGATTATGTCGAGAAAATGTTATTCCAATTAATATTTTCCCATTTTGGAAAAAGGGGGGTCAAATTTTGACAGTCCTAGGTTCAAGAAATCTGCCATGTACCTGTTCATTTTAACTGATTTATCCCGAAAATGCAAACAAGTGTAATAAATACAATCAATAAAATCATCAATTGTGTCCTGATTATCCATAATTATCAATTTTCAACGATTTCTTTGTCAACCGGGAGCGCACATGTTTCTCGAATTTTCCCTGATCCATGAACCCACGAACTGTGCGATTTATTCATTATTTTCTGTGTCGTCCTCGTCAAAACTAAAAAATTAATGCCCAGAATCACCGTTTGTAACCAATTCCCCTACAGATTGGCGATTTTTAGCCTCAAAACGTCAGCGTCAACAACTCCATCTTCGACTTTGTACACATAACAATGTGTAACTTCCACATACATTTATTTCCGAATGGAGTATCCTAGAGAGCCAATGAAAACAGTTCTGTATAGGAAAATCCTTCCTATGACGCGTTGTTTACGTGTTACAAAAATAACCGCGCAATTTCATTGGTCAAAAGCGAAAATCACAACTAATATAGAAAGTCTATATATTGACGACCGGCAGTGAAAGAAATACCGCAAGTAGTCAATAAATCAACAACCGGCAGTAAACAAAACTTTTCTGGGTCGTCGATATAGTGAGGTCCTACAGTACTAGGGTTAAAGAACCAACTTTCATGGAGATCTGACAATGTTGAATTTTCCTGCCTTTTTGCGGCCATTTTAATAAAGGGCTACGCCGAGCGCAGCATGATACGACCGCAGCATGTCGAATACTGAAATTTGAACATGTGTGCAATTCAAATGAATGAAGACACAGTAAAGAGCTTGATACAGTAATTAAATGGACACAATAAAGAGCTTGAATCAGTTGCAATTTTGGCCCCTTTGACCCCTTGTAGCTCGNAAAAATTTCAGGTAATCAGCAAATTTGCAATTTTGGCCCCGTTCGGCCCCTCATAGCTGGGAAAGGAAACAAGTTACCAAAAATATAAAAGTTGAGCACCATATTAATTTTTCATAAGGAATCTAAGGAAAAAAACTGCATCAAAATCGGACAAGAAATGAAAAAAATAGATTTTTGAGATTTCCCCCATTTGGGACCCATTTATCTCATTAACGGTACATGTGACATGGAATCCGTTGCCATACCTCCGATTCTAAATTTCCTAAGGATCACACTGAAAGAAACCCCATCAAAATCCGATAAATAATAAATATTCTACAGCCCAATATATGAAAACACCTAATTTGGCCCTTTTTGGCCCTTTTTAAAAAAACGGGCGGGGCCACAATACTCAAAACCAATCCCAACTTCCTTTTGTGACAAGGAACATTATGTTAAAATTTCATAAGGATTGATCAACTAGAACTGAAGTTATCGCAAGGAAACGAAAAGTCTACAGACGCCGACGACGCCGACGACACCAACGACACAGACGCCGACGCCGCCAGTATCATACCAATATACGACCTCAAAAATTTTTTTGCGGTCGTATAAAAATGGTGGTCAATGAACAATTTTTAACATCAGTTTTGAAGTTGTGACATCAATACCTATTGGAAACCAAATTTCATTGAAATCAGACAATGTTGAATTTTCCCGCCTTTTCGGCGGCCATTTTGAAAATGGCGGTAAATGAACACTTTTCAACACCACTTTTGAAGTCGCAACATCAATATCTATTTGCAAACCAAATTTCATTGAAATCGGACAATGTTGAATTTCCCCACCTTTTTTTGGCAGCCATTCTGAAAATGGCGGTCAACGAACAATTTTCAACACCAGTTTTGAAGTTGCAACAGCTTAGCAAACATTTTATCAATTTACACTTAACCTTCATCTTCTACAGTTTTGGAAATTAAACTAAAAAAATATGAAATTTTTGAAAATTTAGTGAAAAAAGGGCAATAACTCCTACAAGGGTTTTTGGATTTTATTCAAAATCTCACGGTGGGTAGATCTTGATATACTGAACCTTTTTGCAATTTACACTTGACCTCTATCTGTTACACTTTTTGAAATAAAAATGCCAAAATTTTGAAAATTTTACGAAGAAAGGGCTATAACTCCAAGACGGGTTTCAGATTTTCTTTAAAATTGCACGGTAAGTAGATCTCATCATGCTTATCATTTTAACGCCGTCAGATTTTTGATATCTGTAACGGTTTTCGATTTATTGGCTAAAAACTGCAATTTTCCCCTATGTTCTATTTTTAACAATGACGGCCATGTTGTTTGACCAGCCACCTATTGAACACAAGTTTGAAACTGCATACCCTGGTGATGCTTCAGGCCAAGTTTGGTTACAATTTGCTCTGCAGTTTCAAAGGAGAAGATTTTTGAAATTGCTGACAGACGACGGATGTATGTACGACGTACAGATGAAGGATGCATTTAGTGATGGCAAAAGCTCACGTCCTTTTAGGCCACGTGAGCTAAAATTTTACACTATATTTCTTATATAGGTCAATATCAGAACTTCTTGTATAGTCAATTTTATCAAGGCACATCATGAATTTAAATAGATTTTGTAGATTTGAAAGATATACGGATTAATGAATTGTATTGATAAATGAGCAACTTTTAGCCCTGTAAACCTCTCAAATCTGTAAAATAAAAAAATTAAAGTATCAGGTGCACAATTAAATCTGATGAATAATATATTCTATGTTTGATTCAAATCAGGCATACAATTTTGAAGGACTTGTCTACACTTGTATTAACAAACCAACAGATGATGCAGTACAGCAAAGTTTCCACACACTACCCAGCATGCCCATTCACAAAGTTTCCACACACTACCCAGCATGCCCATTCACAAAGTTTCCACACACTACCCAGCATGCCCATTCACAAAGTTTCCACACACTACCCAGCATGCCCATTCACAAAG
>MJUU01037131.1:12427-26146 GCA_002080025.1 Modiolus philippinarum | reverse complement strand
AGTTTCCACACACTACCCAGCATGCCCATTCACAAAGTTTCCACACACTACCCAGCATGCCCATTCACAAAGTTTCCACACACTACCCAGCATTCCCATTCACATACTGCAGTGGACATGCTGACTACCTACCTTCAGGTAAAACCTCGGTTTTTCCTATTTGTGGACTTAACACATCAAACCAAGATTGAGATTCTGACTCTGGAAAAAAAATTTTCTTTCTAAAATTTTAATGTCAAGTACATGTCATAACAAAATAAAATAACTGTAAAACAGTATATCTCCTGTCCTAACATGCCTACAGAGCTGAAGTATAATTATAAGTAACAGAATGGTTTGGATGAGTTGAATTACGTTATGTTAATAATTGTACTTTGTATAGATCTAAATTTATCTAATTTTCTTTTTTTTTATAATGATTTATGTATGCTATTGCCTCATCAGACATATTGAGCCCTGGATGGTCGAGTGGTTAGGGTAGCTTGTTAACCCATACAATCAATGTAGCCTACAACTTTTGGGATGTGAAATCACGCCTCATTTTGTAAACCACAATTCTTATATGGGAACAATGGAAACCATGAAGACTAGCCATATGAAAATTTCCAATAACATAATGAGTGATGTCACAACAGTCTTTACAATGAAATAGACAATGTCATAATATGTTCTGTGCAAAAAAAGTCAGCAAAATTTATGTTATGGCGGTTGTTGTCTTGTACACCATAGGTACGCTCCGATCATTAAATGTCATATTAGAATCGAAATTACTCATGTTCGCCGGCGATTTGTAGTAGATTTACATATGGGTGTCCATTATTTTCGTTTATTCTACCCTTCGATCCCCTATGCTACGCTTTGGGTAAAATATTAATGAAAATAATGGCCATCCATATGAAATCTCCAACAAACCACTAGTTTTCATGAATTTTTTCTTCAACAAAAAGAGGTGCACTCAACTTGTATACCTGATTAGGTATGTCCATTACATTGTACCTGCCAAACATGCCAAAGGTCAGTGATCTCTTTGGGTACTTTGGCTTCTTCCACCACTAAAACTCAGGCAAGGATATAGCTGAAATACTGTTGAAGTGGCGTTAAACCCAAAACAAACATATAAACAAAAGATGTGTCTTCTTACTACAAATTTCCATGAGGCACAGGCTTGACTTTCCTTATATATATCACATTATAGCATATTGTATCAAGGAATAATAGGTCCTTGTATCAAACATACCTGTTAACCTTCTGAAACCCAATTGCAGGAGATCTCCTGCAATCCAGTTTCAAAATGCAGGAGATTTTGCGTAACGTCATTTTCGACTTGTTTCCTAGGTATCCCCCTGCAGGTTTGTAAGGTCCGGTGATCTTAATATGTAGGCTTAAACAATCAAAGTGATTTTACTCTTGGTATTGTTGTTACTTCAGTGCTTTAGGCAGCTTCTCCTTGGCTCAACATGAATTGTACAAAAAAGCCTTAAAAGCATATTTTAAATTACAGAAAGATTTTCTGTCTCTGTACCCAAACGTAAAAACTAGTTTACATGTATTTGATCACACCGTAAAACCCATTTTACTTTATGGCAGTGAAAATTGGGGATCTTTTAATCCTTTTACAGCTAAATTCAGGAATGGAAGTATAACGCTGGACAAAATTTACTCTAACATTGTATGTGAGAAGCTGCACAATAAATTCTGTAAGTTTATCCTTGGTGTACATAAAAAGACTAATAATTTTGCTGTTTTATCAGAACTCGGTCGTTTTCCTTTACATTTTGATATAGTTAAATCTATCATTAACTATTGGATCAGATTAGAAAATTTAGAATCTTTCCCCTTTTAAAGGATGCATATGAACAGTCTAAAAAGCTTTATAACCAAAAGAAACCCTCATGGTATGGGTCACTTCAAAGCATCTTACAGAATATTCCCCAGATTTCAGAATTAAATAAAACAAATATTTCAAAAAATTTTGTAAAGGCAAAGTTAAAAGAGGCATACACAATGTCATGGGAGAAACAAATCACCAAGTGTTCAGACAGTAAACTACGTACATACTGTGGAAGAACTTTTATTCGTGGACATCAATTTTCGTGGCTTTCATAAATATCACTAATTCGTGGGTACTTAAATTCGTGGTTTTGAATTCTATGCATTAAAATTCTAAAGTAAAAATGCATTTTGTTGGGAACTTAATTTCGTGGTTGAAGCGAACCACGAAATCCACGAAAATTGGAACCCAACGAACAATAGTACTTTCACAGTATATGAAATTCAAAACAAATCAAAGATTTGAAAATTATTTAACAATGATCAGTAGTTTTGAGCTAAGGAGAAGCTTAACAAGATTTAGAGTTTCATCTCATCATTTGCAAATTGAAACAGGTAGATACAAGGGTATCCCTCCTCAACTAAGATTATGTCAGCACTGTAACTCGGGTGACATAGAAGATGAGCTTCATTTTTTGATTCACTGCACCAAATACACGAATGAAAGACAACACTTGTATGACATTATATTACAGTCTTGTCCAAATTTCATTATTTGAATTCCCAGGAAAGATTGGTATGGATGATGTCTTGTGAAAATACAGATGTATTAAAAGAACTATGTAAATTTCTTCATGTACACTGTAAATGATTTTGGAAAAAGGCATAGATTGATTATACCCGATGCACTCGTTTATCTGCTTTAGACAAGAGGTGGAATGCTGATTTATAACAATCAGCATATCCTTAAGCACCGTCCCTTGGTGTCTCCTGCAGATAAATGACCCCTTTTTAAGATAATTTATTTTTCATATAAAAACTCTAATTGTTTATGGTCTTGTTTATCTACATTTGACACGAGGAGGAATGCAATAGATTGTATCTCCTAGAGCACCTTCCCTTGGTGTCTCTTGTAGCTACACAACTCCATGACAGTTATTGTAATTTGGTCTGCAGTGTTGTTTGATAGATATTTATTTTTATGTAATATACTTTAAGTATTGTAATATACGTATAATCCCAGAAAGGCTGTCTTGAGTTACCCAGGTTCCAATGCTGTACCAGGTCAATATACATTTTTTGATAGATGATGGTAAATATAACATAGCTAATTGTTGTTATAATGCACATTAATTTTTTCAATCTGTTCTATTTTGCTCAAACTAGTATGTATGTTTGTATGTATGTTTTTCATCATGTGTGTTTTATGTCATTGCCCCCTGTGGGTCCATGATTGGTACATTAAAATATTTGATTTATTTTGATTTGTTACCAGATATTGCAGTTGGTCATGGTGGAAATAAGAGTAAATCAGTATACATCAATAAATAGGTAAAATCATTTATTTTGAAGCTCAACAAAAACAAAACATTTTGTGAAAATGTCAAACGATGTTATTTTAGTGAATGTAATTTAAATAATTTGCAAAATATACCAATAAATTGGGGTATTTCAGTGTAAACACAAAAATCTTCAGGCCATTATTTAGGAAGTGGAAAATTATACAAGGGAGGTAATTAGCGATATTTATGAAAATGGTCGCCGAGATAACTTTGTTGATTCCTGGTAATTATTGTCATTGCTGATTAATTGCAATATAAACAACACCTGTCCTCATTACTGCCCCAATTAGCAATAATTAATCAGTTTAATTAACATGTTTACCTGTAAATTTAGTGTTACCTGTGCCGATTGACAAAAAAAATCAATAACTGACATGTACGATAATTTCACCTGGATAATTATCAGTTTGACAACATATGATTTCAGGAGATTTTGCAGGAGACATTCACAAAAATGGGAGATTTGTGTCTCCCGGCCGGGAGACCATCTCATTGCGGGAGAAATATTGGTTTTGTGCCAAATTGCGGCAGTCTCCCACAGAAATTGGGAGGGTTAACACCTATGTATCAAACATCTACAATTCTGTTCTTTCTCAAGCTGTGCAGAGTAAAATTAGATAATACAATATATAAGAGAAGATTTCCTCCATTCAAAAGCTTTTTTATCAATCACTGGTCTTGATTTCTTCTGTGACTTCAAATGTTTCGAAACCTTTAAAACATAAACAAAGTCCCCCCATCATGGTTATCGTTGGTTGTAGACATTTAAGAGTACAGTACCTCATATATCATAAAACTATACATTATTTCCACAAGTACCTGAATCACAAAGGAACTGTTTAATATTACGATCAGTCATTTGTAATGTTATTCCGTTTCCATGGGAACCATCAGCCACTTTCAATCTGAGGGCACTAGCTATATCTGTTAATGGTATTTCTGATGATGGTTCCTCATCTTCAAAGGATTTGTCACTGGAATATTTTACAAGGCGTGACTGTCCTTGACTTGAGGGGCCATATAACACTAACACTTTTTTCTTCCATGACTAAAATTAAATACAAAGTTCTACATCTGATATTGTAATACTATGTACTATTCATCTACCAAATTTATATTATCCATTTATATATTAAGCTGCTTGCAACACTATTATCTATTGATTAAAGAAATAATTTGAAGATTTGTTAACATTATTTCTAAATAAATTATTCAAGTCAATGAATATTTGGATGCTTCAGGCGAGACGCACAAGGTAATTGCATATCAAATCTGTGACTTACATAATGAAAGTGACAACATGAATAATCACATCCATGAGATTTTGCTAAAGGTCGGCAAAATTGAAGAACCAATCATATTAACCTAAAATCTGTAATAAAACATATGGGTGATCATGCTTGTTTTTTCTATATGGGGAAATATGGAAAGACAATTTTCAGCTTTATAAACACATGATAAATGAACCTTTTATCCAAGAGAATTTCATATATACATTTTGTATTTATTTATTGATAGTTTATGATCAATAGATCATAAACTATCAATAAACAAAAAAATATGAAATTCTCATGGATAAAACATGTAAAAGGAATCCAATAACAACAAAAAAATGTATATGTCATCGTGTCAGAGATATTCTACAAAGTGTCCGCCATTTACCGGAAAAGGGGGGTAATTCCTGATGAATTCGAAAAAAAGTCGGTAAAATATGACATTTCACATCTCATTGCATCTGTGAGTCAATTATGACGTCACAAAGGAAAAGCTCTCAAATCACTGCTCTGGCCCAAAAAATCCAACCTTATCCGTATTGAAAGGCAACAGTGTCTATCTACCATGATCTACCTTGAATTATCAAATTTCTCCATTTGATGTTTGAAAATAGAATTACAAAATTTAGTTGAAGCGGATTTAATAGACATATAACCCAAATTTCATCAGGTCAGCCATAAACAAAATTTTCACTGAATTTATTTCCAAGGTTCAAGTTCACCCCAAAAACAGCGAAGATTAAAACCTGGCAAAAAATAACACTGTATTTAGAATAACATTCATACCCCAAGAAATCTGCCTTTCATTCGCACATATCCTTTTTTAAGTATAGTTTTGTTATCACTTTCACCATTTACAGCCATCCTGATTTTTCTTCATTGTGGTAAAATAAAGATACAAATTTCCTAAAATAAAGAACATTTAGTAAATTCTATGTGTTCAAAACAATTTGGCAAAACAGTGGATGAAATACATGTATGTTGAATGTACTTTGGCAATACATAATGAACAATGGAAGACACATGCTGAATGTAATGTGGAAAAGAATAGATAATTTGCCGATTAATTAATGCCCTTGCCAGTTCTATTCAAATTTTTTGTTTCTTGGTCATACCTTCAAATGGAAATAACTCTTACAACTGACAAAACAAAAAAATAAAACATGAAGATTTGTTTTATGCACAGTCTTTGTGCTTAGCTATAGCTAGTGCGGACAAAGTATTTCTTACACAATATTTATCATTTTCTGCAGTGAGTTAACATATACATGTATTCAAATTCAAATACCTTCTTAGTCACTGAATAGGCAGGACAGTTTAGTGCAGTTGATTATTCTTTTTACCCTAAACAAGTACTGTTTTTCAGAATTGTAAGCACTTTTTGGAATTAGGTTTTGACAAAACGTCTATTAAAGATTCTATTTTTAGTTTTTGACTAAAAATACTCTATTTTTGGTCTCTGTTCACAAGCAGTGTACCAGTTTGTCCTCACGAGATTTTCCAAAAGTTACCTCCCTTTTGGGTTCTGCTAAATTCATTCTGTTGATTGTAGAACTGCAGTACAGCCAGAGACTTACCATGATAAATCACTGTGATAGACATATCACAATGTATCACAGTGATTTATTTATTCATTTAGAATAAATAAATAAATAAATCACTGTGATAGACAATAGATGACATGTTTTGAATGTAATGACTATGTGACAAATCAATGGATGACATGTGTTGAATTAAATGTGACAAAGTAAAGAATGAAATGAGTTCAATGATATGCGGCAAAACAATAGATGACATATTTTGAATTTCATGTAGCAAAACATTGGATGACATGTATTGAATGTATTAATATGGCAAAACAATAAATAAATCACTCTGATAGACATATCACATTTCTTTGTTCAGGGGCCGACTCCGACCTGCCGTTGGGTGTGGGGTTTTCTCACCGTTCATTGAAGATCTTATGGTGGCTTTGAATTGTTATTACTCCCCTTTGGGTCGTTGTCTCTTTGACACATTCCCCGTTTCCCTTCTTTTTTCCATATCACTCCAAATTTTCAATTGACTACCGTATATTTTTTCCTGATTGATCAAATCACATAATGTCTTTTACATGTCAAGTGGTAGATTGCATTTCTTTAAATGCAGAAGAAAGTAGGTTAATAGCTCAAATTTTAAATAAAATATACACATTTCACTGAGCAAAGTCATAGGTCTATCACAGTGATTTATCGCGGTAAGTCTCTGGCTGTACAGTGTAGCAGATGGTAGATATTGGAAGACATGTGGTAAAACAATGGATGGCATATGTTGAATGTAATATAGCCATGATAGCAAAACATTGGACATGTTGAAAGTTGATGATACAGTACAGAAAGAGACATACTATTGTACTAATCACTGTGACACATGTTGTGCATGTTGTGTGATAGTGCAAATGTCTTGGAAAGTGATTGGGACTAATTTTTGGATAAAATTTTATGTCTTTCCCAATGATTTGTTATAGTATGTCTCTTTCTGTACTGTATGTTGAATGGCAAAATATTGGACGACTTGTATTGAAGTAATGCGTCAAAACATTAGATGACATGTGTTGAATTAAATGTGACAAAGTAAAGAATGAAATGAGTTCAATGATATGCGGCAAAACAATAGATGACATATTTTGAATTTAATGTAGCAAAACATTGGATGACATGTATTGAATGTATTAATATGGCAAAAAAATGGATGACATGTGTTGAAATATGTGACAAATCAATGAATGACAATTTCTCAGAAAAAAGGCAGTAAATCTAAATCATCTGAAAAGAAAAAGAAGTCAACAGTAAAGTTGGTATCTGATCAAAAGAAGCCAGGAGATTCAGGTATATCAAAAAAAAGGGTGGTCCAAATGACTTAAATGATGATGATGTGAGTATACAGATGATGTGGCAAAAGAGGATTTATACTGTGTATGTGGTCAGTACAAGTGGTAACCTAGAGAACTCGGGGGGTGTGTGAGCTTGGTACTGACAAAGTGGGGACAGTGTGACATCTGACTTAAATATGTTTGTTATTCATCAGTTCATGGACTTTTGTAATGAATTGTTCACCATACATCAGTTCAAGGAAATACCATGGTACTCTTCCCTTGTAGAAAAAAAATGAAGGATTCTACAAATGAAATTTTTTCAAAAAAATGCTGGGCTTTTATAAAACATTGTGCTATATTCAATGTAAGAAATACTTCTTTCTCTAATTTCTTTCCTGTTTTCAAGTTTCTTGAACAGTTGGAGAAAAACTGTTCTCCTCTCTAGAGAGAATGTTGTTCTCGGCAAGTGATTGGATAAAATTCAATTATGACGTCAAATATGTTTCCCGTTTTCCGACTTTACCATTGTGACATTATGAAACAAGATGTGTTTGTGAAACACTACATATGCCCCCAGATTCCGAATTTTACCCCTTTTTGACCCCTATGACCTTGACCTTTGACCTAATTTTTTTTGCATACAGTGGAACTTCTGAAAAACGGCTTCTGTCTGGACCTAAGAAATTTGCCGGTTTTGAGAGGTTCCGAAACCTGATCTTTTTAATATGAACACTTAAACCGGAAGTGCAATATATGATCTGTAAGGTCAGTTTAGGCTATGATTTAACTATTTCAGTGTAGTGTCCTGCATTCTTGTAAATTTCAATCAATATTGTCGTTAATCTGTTCAAATACAGTTATTTATCAATGAAGATTTCAAGAGATATGTGACATATTGAATAAATTTTGTCGATTTTATTGTCCGCGAAAAAAGTCGTCTGGTTTTCAGAGTTGAATTTTAAAAGAAAATGTGCATTTGGGACCGATCTATATGGCTGGAATTCGGAATTTGAAGGAGCCGGTTTTATATAAGTTCAAATTCCGGACCTAAATATATCGTTCCGTTTAAAGAGGGATCCGGTTTTCCGGGGGGGCCGGTTTTCCGGAGTTCCACTGTATTTATGTTCCTCTTGACTAGACCTATACACTTGCCAAGTATCAAAAGTCTACCTTATATAGTTCAAAAGTTATAGCCAAGGTAAACGTTTTGGACGCACAGACAGACAAACAGACAAACAGACAGGACAAAAACAATATGCCCCCGATCCGCAATCTGGGGGCATAAAAAGGTGACCATGCCTGATGACGTCAAGCTCAAAGAACACAGTCATTTTGGATGATTAGAAAAGGGGGGTCGTGATTTTGTCGGCAAGCCTAGCGTTATAAGATTTGAAAATTTAACTCTCTCTAGTGTAGAAATGTCGTTTCTCTCTCGATGTCTGTGTGGATTCTATATTCATGATATTTAATCCAGTTCAAGAAAAGTTGAATTCAGGTACGTATTGATTATCAATCAAGACAAGAAAAACAGTTATCTAAAAATAATCTTTTTTATATGTATGTATTGTATGGTCGTGTAGTTTTTGTACAAGTGTGTGAGTTATGTCCCTTTTATTGTATTTTGTGTGTTATGTGACGTCATCTTTGTCTAGATAAAATGTGAAAATTGAATTTGACTTGTTTTTGTTTTCGGACTTACATCTTGAACATCAGGCCTAAAGGATGTGTTATATCTAGGCCGTAACATAATTACCACTGCACCACAACAGTATTATGGCATCATAAAAGACAAGACTTGATTATCCAACCTCTTACCATAGACTACAGTTGGTGAGTTTTCCGGAAAATTTTGACGTCACAATATAGATTTTCCAACGTCACAATGTTCATTGACGCAATTTGCGCCGATTGATCCCAGGTCATCCGGCGCAATTCATTCATAAAAAGAAGTAAGAAAGTGGTCTATAGACACTTGAATCATATGGAGGTTTCATTATTCATGTCAATACTGTAGTGAAACTGAGGTTTAAAGGTCGCCTAACTCGTTGAGTTAGGGAAGATCTTCTTTGGCTCAATTGGTTAGAGTGCTGCCTGGATCTCGACGTCGTGGGTTCGATCCCCACCAGTGCCATGTGATTTGACCATCATTGTTATTTCACAACATTTGCGCTGCACTTACTACCGATGGAAACTGGGTATCCTGAGGTGAAAATCTGCCAGTTCAGTCACCCGAGGTGACAGTGTTGTATATATGTAAATATGTAAATAGTTGAGAGATGAAGGCAGAGAGGTTCCGAGTGAGGTCACATTCCACTCGGTGAGTGAGCCATTTGCCACTCATGTGTCATCAGGATGTTTCCAGTGGTAAGAACCTGTGGTACTCGGCATGATGGTCACATCCCCTACAAGAGAAAAGGGGGAGGGGTGTAGTGAAACTGAGTTTTAAAGGTAGCCTAACTCGTTGAGTTAGGGAAGATCTTCTTTGGCTCAATTGGTTAGAGCGCTGCCTTTGGATCTCGACATCGTGGGTTCGATCCCCACCAGTGCCATGTGATTTGACCATCATTGTAATTTCACAACAATACTCTACCTTAACCATGTAGAAAGAGAGTATACTATGGTCTATGGATTTGTAGACCGAATAATCTGTCGTTTACAAAGCTACTTTTATCATCCTCTGTTTATCTTTTACTGATCTAAAAGTCAGTTCAGTAAAAGATAAACATAGGATGATAAAAGTAGCTAAATTGTATCTACAAAACAATATAAAAAGTAAAAAAAATAAAAAGTCAGATCAGTAAAAGATAAACATAGGATGATAAAAGGTGGCTTTGTAAACGACAGATTATTCGGTCAAATCACAGGCACTTGTTTCATTTAAAGAAGAGAGGGAGGGACTGTTTTTTTGTTTTTTTTTTTATGAAACAAGTGCCTGTGGCTGTGGGTCACAAATGGATTTGTTAAATTTGAAGAAGTCCTGGGCCGAAGACGACGAGAGCCTTCCATTATTAGCCGTAGAATTGAGTTTTAGTGTTCTTCTTCTTCTTTGTTTACGGAAAAACCATCAACTTATTAATGTTTACTTTGTTTCTTGTGTTCAGACTGATATGATTTGCTTTACTTTCATTGATGTTCTGTGGAAGATTTAAATAAGAATCGAAAAATTCAGTTATTTGAGTTTCATACCTTACATTCAGAACTTCCGTCCCAACTGGTACCCTTCACTTGTGTTGATACGCTCGATTGAAAATTTAGTTTTCCAAACAAACGCCGGTGATCCTTCAACTGATCCAGTCGCTGTAATCCACTCGCCCCATTAACTTTTTAGAATATGAAATAACATGTATTCAGCATTCAAAGCTTATGTTTTGTACGACTAAAAATAGCATTTTCCCGGGGCATTTTTAAGCTTTCTATCTTAAACATGATGCGTTTTTTTCATATTTTCTGTCCCTATAAGGCTATCGACAAAGAATTACAAAAACCAGATGTAGTGTGGCCTGGTGGGTCACAAAATGATACACCCCAAATAACTTGAAAAAAAATCTTTAGTAGTTTTTTTACTTTGGAGGACAATATTGATATGCCTGATATTCAATAAGTAAACTATGAATTTCCGTCCAGTAACGACTTATTTACAGTAGAAGTCCGAAAACAGGCTTATTTGCCGTGACGTCACAACCTCGAAAATTTTACCTGTGGTTGCCTTTTGGCGGTGTCATCCTGGTTTGCCCACTTTTAATTACAGGTATAAATAAACATAGAGGGTTGTGTTTGTTTCCAATCTGTAGTAAATTATTCACCTGTATTTTACCTGCTTTATTTTGATAAATTTTATGGAAACTTTATGGTTTTTTTCACAAAGTACCAAAATATAACTGCTAACTTTTTAATGAATTATAACATTTAAACAAAATATGACTGTTTTAATTAATATCTTATGACAGATGATGAATTATGGTTAATTCGAATCGCATCAAGAGTTTGTTTAATTTCTTCAAGGACGTATATTTAGAATATACGTCCTTGATTTCTTATACAACTTTTGATTCTTTTAATTTTATCTAGCAACAAATCAAGGGATGAAAAAGGAGGCGTGACAATTTTATTGATAAATGTTCTGGTCAAAACCTCCCTGGAAATATAAAATAAATATTATGATCTCCAGATCTAGATTCCTCTTAACTTAAGTGGCTACTGTGTGGCAAAAATCTTTAATTCTAACAATGGTAAATTTTCCTCGAACTCTCAAAGTCCTGAAAGTCTTAGAATACATTTTTCCACTCCAACTTATATCCTTTTATAGGTAAAATTGATTGATCTTTTATATTTATATAATTCATGAATTCAAAGTAAGTGAGAACCGAACCGCCAAACCCAAAACGAATAATCCAAGGGCAATGNCCTCTTAACTTAAGTGGCTACTGTGTGGCAAAAATCTTTAATTCTAACAATGGTAAATTTTCCTCGAACTCTCAAAGTCCTGAAAGTCTTAGAATACATTTTTCCACTCCAAGAGAACTTATATCATTTTATAGGAAAAATTGATTGATCTTTTATATTTATATAATTCATGAATTCAAAGTAAGTGAGAACCGAACCGCCAAACCCAAAACGAATAATCCAAGGGCAATGGCAAGATCGGAAACAAAAAAGAAACAGAGAAACAACACGAGTACGGAACAGAAAAGAAAAATGAAGATACACACACAAAGATGAACAACACGGACCCAATAAAAACCATGGGTGAGATCAGCCGGTGCACCGGTAGAGTAAGCATCTCCTGCTTCTTATAAGACACCCGCCGTGTTGAACATTAAGATTAAGATGAAGATTATTAAGATTAAGATTGTTTATTCCATACATAGTCCCACAAGGGGCATACAAATTTCATACAATGTTGAACATGTCAAATCCGGTAGTAAAGTCAAATCCGGTCTAGGAAACAACAATTAAGCTTTAAAGGGAAAAGATCTGTTGTCATCTGGGAAACAGATATCCCATAGCGGTCCACAAGATGGTGATGCCGACCGTAAAACCTCTGGATGGATGACTTCAAGTTTTGGGTAACATACCCTTGTTGAAGTAGCCTATTTGTGAACAACCGGGCTCTATCAAGGAAGTCACTGTATCGAACACAGGCTCTTGAATAGGATAAGTGTATATTGCAAAAAGGTTCAGCATATCAAGATCTACCAACTTTGAAATTTTGAAGAAAATCCAAAAAGCCTTGTAGGAGTTATTGCCCCTTTTTCATGGAATTTTCAAAATTTTCATATTTTTCGTCTTTTATTTCCAAAACTATAGAACATGAAGGTTAAGTGTAAATTGATAAAATGTTTGCCATGCTGTGTGGATTTGAAAAGTGGTGTTTGAAATTGTTTGTTGACCGCCATTTTCAAAATGGCCGCCAAAAAAGGCGGGAAAATTCAACATTGTTCGATTTCAATGAAATTTGGTTTCAAATAGACTTCAAAACGTTCTTTGACCGCCATTTTCAAAATGGCCGCCAAATAAGGCGGGGAAATTCAACTTTGTCCGATTTCAATGAAATTTGGTTTCCAATAAGGTATTGATGTCGCAACTTCAAAACTAATGTTAAAAATTATTCGTTGACCGCCATTTTCAAAATGGCCGCCAAAAAAGGTGGGAAAATTCAGCATTGTCCGATTTCAATGAAATTTGGTTTCCAAGTAGATATTGATATTGCCACTTCAAAACCGGTCTTGAAAATTGTTCGTTGACTACTATTTTCAAAATTGCCACCAAAAAAGACGGGAATATTCAACATTGTCCAATTTCAATGAAATAGGTATTGATGTCAAAACTTCAAAACTGATCTTGAAAATTGTTCGCTGATGGCCATTTTTTCAAAATGGCAGCCAAAAAAGGCGGGAAAATTCAACATTGTCCGATTTCAATGAAATTTGGTTTCCAAATAGATATTGATATAGATATTGATCGCGATGTTGCGACTTCAAAACCGATGTTTGAAATTGTTCATTGACCGCCATTCACAAAATGATGTCTCGACTTCAAAACTGGTGTTGAAGGTGGTCCTTAGCAAGAATGTTTTTTGTCAAAAAAGCCCAACAAAGTAATACAGGAAAACATTATCAAACTTTAAATACAGTTCAAGATGTGTGATTTTCAGTTTCCATGGCAACCACTGCCATTTTGAATATTACAAAAGATATGTTTGTGCACATCTACTTAATTTTAAGTTAAATTCCCTTGAAGTAGTTGTAATTTGTTTGCA
>MJUU01037126.1:0-19854 GCA_002080025.1 Modiolus philippinarum | reverse complement strand
AACTTTCTAACACAGATAACTACTGCAACATTGTTGTCTCTGTGATTAAAGATGGTTTGAACCATGTTGAGGCAATTGTGAAAATGTATATTTTAAAGAATAACAAAATACAGAAGTTACTGTTAATTTATTTTCTGCATATGCACATTTCGACAATTTATGTCTCATCAGTGCAGATCAAACCAAAACATTTGGAAGTACATTAACCAAAAACGTGTTAAAGCTGATAGAGAACAAATAACCAAAAGAAGTGACTATACAAAACTTAAAACAAATATCCTCAGATGAATAGAAATAAAAGAGATTGAGGCTATAGAACGTAATTTACGTCAACGTGTATTATGTACTTATCAAAGTGCGTGCCTAATCCTTATCCCAAGAGTCCTTTAGTTAAGTCATTTTGAACGTGTATGTGTTTGATAAACGCCTGTTCCGAATTTCCTAATATTTCACATCAAAAGAAAAAGAAGGATATTTTGACCGACTGTGCATCTTGAACATTATGTCGGTTTACAACGTAACCTTTTTTTGAAGACAAATAATTTGTCATCTTACTGTAATAAACTTACGTCCCTGGATAATTTATTCTCTTCGATTCATACTACTTTTTCATCATAAAATACTTACAAGTAGATTGGATTTTCTCCTCAGGGAAATAATCCGGTGACAAGATTAAATTTTCTATGACTTGTATCGATGCCTATCCCAAATGCACAATGGCTGGACAATTACTGGTCATAATTTTATCTAATTTAGCTTCCCATGACGGTTTTGTAATGTTTTTTATTTCAATTTCATACTGATAATATCAAGTCTGAACTTGCTGACAAAGCATTCAGTTACTGTTAATATAATGGCCGACAAATTAAAGAAAAACCTCAAAGGTGTGGGAAAGAGAATCCCCGAAATTGCAATCAAATCCTTCATGTTTCAGGTTGCAAGATTTTATAGCACTTCTGTAGTCCTAATTTGTAATATTTCAAGCTTTCACATTTTTCCTTGCCTAGAAAAAGCCCCGATAATTGAGAATATCAGTGATGATGAAAACCCAAACCAATCAGTGAAATAAGGATACTTTGCAACAGACAAGCCGTCTAATTCGAAAAATTGTCTACATGCACATATAGCAGAATGGATATTAAATGATTACATCCTAGCATTGAACGTAACACTATATTGCAGAAACGAGGAAGTGCCCGAGTTTTTACGTTTGAGATGGAAACTCAATTCCAGAATACTAAGAAAAAACGTTTGCGACAGAAAATTCAATAATTGTAAGAAAAAAAAAATCATATTTCACTCTTAACATTATAGAAGAAGAGCTGATTTATATATTTTTCTACACATTTAGAGGTAATATTATAAAAGTTGTTCACAGATTAATTGCTTGCATCATTATATTGTAGACAGGGGAAACTTTTAAATACCTATATATAATATATATATATACAAACAACGAAAGGATATAGAGCTAAGACAAAGTCTGTACCAACATATGTTAGGCCAAACATCGGGACAACGCTTTTATTGTTGTTCATCTTGTAGTCACCACGAGGCCTTCAACAATTAGAAAATAAATGTAATGAATTAAAACAAACAATTAGAAAATAAATGTAATGAATTAAAACAAACAATTAGAAAATAAATGTAATGAATTAAAACATTTTGCATTTTTGCATTATCCAGTAGAAAAGTGTCCTTGCATCTTTACATTGCAAGCAGATTTCTTTCATACGTAAATTGCTTGTAGCCTTCTTAGGTTGTGGTTTGACTTAAATATATTTTATTCAATTAACACGAATAGGATTGGATAATAGGTCGAAATCTATATACATCCTCTCCTCACATAGGCAACTTAACAATACAGGTCAATATCTTAGGTTGTGGAAAGATCCATTTACTTGTCCTTTCTTTTGTTGGAAGAGCATGCATTGCTTGTATCTTTTTGTTCTTGGAAGAATAAGTACTGGAATCATTACATAAGTATCCTTCTGTTGTGGGAAGAATAAATACTTTCATCATTTCATTGTTTGTATCCATATGTTGTTGGAAGAAGAAAATACTTTCGCTCTTCAATTGCTTATTTTCTACTGATGTAGGAAGAACAGACATTTGCATCCTTTCATAGTATATTTCTGTTGTGGGAAGAATTAATATATGCATCCTCACGTTGATTAATTCTTATGATGTGGGAAGAATTAATACTTGCAATCTTTCACAGCTTGAATCCTGTTACTGGAAGAATAAAGCAAGTATCTTTACAGCAGAGAACGAACGATTACTTGTATGTGTATTTCAATCAGTGTACAGTTGAGTTCATTTTGCCATTTTCATTTTTTTTTCTTATAAGTAATATCTATCTTTGGCCTTGCATGGTTTGTATGCCTCTGTTGTGGGAAGAATAAATACTTGCATCTTTACATTGCTTTGCATCCCTCTATTATGGGAGGAACAAATACATTGCTTGTATTCTTCTGTTGTGGATAGAATGAATAACCGCATCTTTATATTGCTTGCATATTCTTTGATTGTATCCTTCTGTTGTAGGAAGAATAAATACTTACATCCCTGCATTGATTTTATTCTTCTGTTGTGGGAAGAATTAATGCTTGCAATCTTTCATTTCTCGTATCATGTTGTGGCAAGAATAAAAGCGCAAATCGGTAAAGCAGAAAACGAACATTTACTTGTATGTGTATTTCAAAAACAACGGCAGTAGAATACCGAAGGAACAATTTTTGACTTGAGTTAATTTTTCTTATTATAAGTTACTTTCTATCTATATCCTTTTATTGTGTGAAGAATAAATACTTGCATTCTTATATTGCCTGAATTCTTCTGTTGTGAAAAGAATAAATACTTGCATCCTTACATTTCTTGTATCCTTCCGTTGCAGAAAAAAATATGTACTTGCCTCCTAACTTTGCTTGCATCCTTCTGTTGTAGGCATCTTTATATTGCTTGTATCTTTCTGTTGTGAGAAGAATAAATACTTGCATCCTTGCATAGCAAATATTCCTTTGCTGTTAGAAGAATAAATACTTGAATCCTTACATTATTTACCTCCTTACATTCGTTGTATCCTTCTGTTGCTTGAAGAATGAAACCTGTATCCTTAAATTGTTTTTATTTTTCTACGCTATTTATATCTTTCTGTTGTGGCAAGAAAATATATTTGCATCCTTAAATTGCATGAATCCTTCTCTTGTGGAAAGAATATATAAATACTTGCAATTAATTAAGTCTCCCATATCTACATATGACGTGACTCGCGAACAGCTAATAACAAAGGGCATTTTTCATCCTCGAATTTATGGAAATAATGTTAAAAATGTCAAAAACTGATAAATAATCCAGAAAAACTAGGACGTAACTTACATTCTTTACGTAATAGTGGATATTATCGACGAGATATTCTGAACAAATCCGTTAAAATTGGCTTTGGATTTCAGTGACCTGAAGACTTTACATATATACTGACCTCTCACTGATACTGCCGATGTCTACTGAAATACATGACGACTTTTTACCAAACCCTTCGGGGAGTTTTGAGCCGTAGTGCGACAGTGTTTTACAGACTAGATTCATTGAGCTAGCCGGCAGTTTAGCGACGAGCACTCTTTGACCCTTCTTTCAAAATTACGTTTTGTCATATGTTTTTTTCTTTTCCAAGATAATGATCATTAAGTTAGAAGTCTACCTGTATTGGGTTTTATTCGTATGTTTATTATACTACAGGGAAACGGGATAGAGAAGGGGGAGTTTTGGGTACCCATTAACCTGTTTAACCCTACCACTGGCTTTTGTTAGTGCCGGTACCAAGTCCGGCTATCCCGAGTTCCTATCATTATCTATGTTTGACTCTTGTTTTCATTATTGTTTTTCTAGGTGCAGTTTGCTTGTAAATTGTGGCATGTGATTGTAGTTCCTAGCCATTGTAGGTGTTTACTGTTATCCCGTTTTTTTTAATCCCAAATGAAGTTGGGAGACTTGTTGTTTTTGTTGCGTTTCTTATTTTCATTTTTCTTTCTTCCTTTCTTCTCGTCCAGATGAAGTTGTCAGGAGCGGATCTCAGAAACCATCAGACCTAGAACTTTGAAACCATGTAAGAAATTAGCGCCATATATTTAATTGTTCAAGAAACAAAAAAAAAAGATTTCAAAACGTGGATCATTAAGAGAACATTTTGGGGTTCAAAAAGGGTGGGGTCGCCAATGTTTCCTATGGGAATATGAAATTTTGAATGTTTTCACCACATTTCTCACTGTATCTCAAAAACTTTTAATAATAGTTCCATGACACTTCATAAGAAAGGTGTGTATCATGTAAGAAAGGATTCAAAAGCATTGGAAATTTCAAAATAACTACTGTTGCCATGGAAACCAAACCAAAAAATGGAAATTTTGAGAAAACATTAGTTTTTGGTGATGACTGTATTTTGCAGCAATATGTATTACTTATGTTATAAGGGGAACCCCTGCCCAAATATTTTTGGAAGGGAGTCTGAAATTGAGTGTAATTGATAAAAGAGCATTAGGCTGCCATGGAAAAAAAAACAGAAACTTAGTTTTTGAAACATAAATGGATTTTCTGATGATTTTCTGATAAAAGAAGGATTTTTTTTAGAAAAGCATGTATTATGCTGTTTGTTATGTTTTGATTGCAGCAGTATGTATTACTTAGATTATATGGGTAATCTACTGCCCAAATTTGTTTTAAAAAGAAGTCTTAAGTGGATAGTAGTGAACAGTGAAGTATTTGGTTGCCATGGAAACCAAGCCAGAAACCTAGAATTTGGAGAAAAACATGATTTTTGTATTTTTATTACAGCTGTATCTATTACTTAGGTAAAAAGGGGAACCCCTGCCCAAATCGTTTTTGAAAAGAGGTATAGAATTGGTTGTAATAGGTAATGGAGTATTTGGTGGCCATGGAAACCAAGCCATAAACCTATAATTTTGAAAAAAACATGTTTTTTACTGCATGTTATGTATTGATTTCAGCAATATATATAAACTAATTTATAAGGGAACCCATGCTCAATTTTTTTTTTGAAGAGGGAGTCTTGTAATGCCCTGAAATCCGATATAAGAGTTCGTTTGGGAGACTTTTGTGCTTCGCTCTGCGAACACAGTTATAACTAGTTATTTCTTGTATTTTTCTGTTGTAGGAAGACTAAATAATTGCATTCTTATATTGGTTGTATCCTCCTGTTGTGGTAAGAATGAGTACTTGCATCCCTGTATTGCTTGTATCCTTCTGTTATCTTTAAATTCTTGTATTCTTCTGTTGAGGGAAGAAAATATACTTTGTTTCTATATTGCTTGTATCCGTCTGTTTTGGAAAGAAAATATACCTGCATTTTATATTGCTTGTATCCCTCTGCAGTGGAAAGAAAATATATTTGTTTCTATATTGCTTGCATCCTTCTGTTTTACAAAGAAAATATACTTTGTTTCTATATTGCTTGCATCCTTCTGTTGTGGAAAGAAAATAAACTTTGTTTCTATATTGCTTGCATCCTCTGCTGTAGAAAGAAAATATACTTTGTTTCTATATTGCTTGCATCCTTCTGTTGTGGAAAGAAAATATACTGTTTCTATATTGCTTGCATCCTCTGCTGTAGAAAGAAAATATACTTTGTTTCTATATTGCTTGCATCTTTCTGTTGTGGAAAGAAAATATATTTTGTTTCTATATTGCTTGCATCCTTCTGCTGTAGAAAGAAAATATACTTTGTTTCTATATTGCTTGCATCCTTCTGCTGTAGAAAGAAAATATACTTTGTTTCTATTTTGCTTGTATCCTTCTGTTGTGGAAAGAAAATATACTTGCATTTATATTGCTTGCATCCTTCTGTTGTGGAAAGAAAATATACTTGTATATTTATTTGCTTGTATCCTTCTGTTGCGTAAAGAATAAATACTTGCACATATGCAGAAATTAAAATCACAGTAGCTTCGGTGTTTAGTTATTTGCATCCTTTCATTGTAAATATTCCTTTTCTGCTAGAGGAATAAATACTTAAATTCTTACAGTATTTACATTCTTAATTGGTTGTATCCTTCTGTTGTTGGAATTACAAAAACAGGAAAACAGCAAACACCTACAATGGCCAGGAACTACAATCATATGCCACAATTTACAAGCAAACTGCACCAGAAAAACAATAATGAAAACAAGAAACAAACATAAATAACGATAGGAACTCGGGATAGCCGGACTTGGTACCGGCACCAGCAAAAGCCAGTGGTAGGGTTAAACCGGTTTATGGGTACCCAAACCTCCCCTTTCTCTATCCCGTTTCCCTGTAGTATCATAAACACGCGAATAAAACCCAATACAGGTAGACTACTAACTCAATGACCACTATCTTGGAACAGAAAAAGCATAAGACAAAACGTAATTTTGAAAGAAGGGTCAAAGAGTGCTCGCCGCTAAACTGCCGGCTAGCTCAAGGAATCTAGTCTGCTGGTAAAACACTGTCGCACTACGGAAGAAAAATCAAACTCAAAACTTCCCGAAGGGTTTGGTAAAGAGTGTTCATGTATTTCAGCAGACATCGGCAGTATCAGTGAGAGGCCAGTATATATGTAAAGTCTTCAGGTCACTGGAATCCAAAGCCAATTTAACGGATTTGTTCAGAATATCTCGTCGATATCCACTATTACGTAAAGAATGTAAGTTACGTCCCAGTTTTTCTGGATTATTAATCAGTTTATGACATTTTTTAACAACATTTCCATAAAATCGAGGATGAGAAATGCCCTTTGTTATTAGCTGTTTCCGAGTCACGTCATATCTAGATATCAAATGTTCATATCTTCTGTAAAACTTCTTAAAAGTATTTAATAATTTATGAAATCTGTAACCTTGTTGTAAAAGTTTGGATGTGAGAGTAAGGTTACGCTCATTAAAATCATCAAGGGTGGAACAAATGCGAGCGAGTCGTACAAGTTGGGATATATACACCCCGTAGGATGGAGCTAGGGGAACGTCGCCGTCAAGAAAGGGGAAATTAGTAATTGTAAAATCAAAATCATCCCTTTTATCATAAACTTTAGTTTTTATTTTACCAGAGTCAATGGTGATACTTAGATCCAGAAAAGGGCAGTATTTAGAATCATTGTTTGCCTTATTTAGTTTCAGTTGTTGTGGGTAAATGGTGTCAACATAAGCCAAAAACTGGGGATTGTCAATAGTAAGGATATCGTCAATATACCTGCTATTATCATTGAAAATAGAAATAAGTTTATCACTATTTGGTACAGTTCTATTTTGTAGTTTTTTCATGAATTCCCGTTCGTAACAGAACAGAAAAAGGTCTGCAATGAGAGGTGCACAATTAGTACCCATGGGGATTCCAATGACCTGATGATAAACAATGGTGCCGAAACGAACATAAATGTTGTCTAGCAAGAGATTCAGTGCCTTAATCATATCATCACATGTCCAGGCGCAATAATTGTTGTAAGAGATATTGGAGAAGAATCCTTGCGTTTTGTTGCAGCAAATAAACTGAAGACCCGAAAATTTAAAAGACCATTTAATAAGTTCTCCCAATTTAGATTTAATCAAATTATGCGGAAGGGTTGTATAAAGTGTAATAAAAAATCATAACTGTCAATAGATGAAACTGGTCTATCTATAGATTGTAATTTATCTAAAACTTCAATAGAATTTTTTACACTCCAAAAGTAATTTACACCAGAGTTTTGATATGTTTTCTCACAATAGTTTTTGACTAACTCCTTTATACAAGTGAGTGCACTGGTTAAATTGATGGACAGATTTGTGGTAGATCAATTACTTGAAGCCGAAATGAAACGATGTTTGTAGGGATTTTTGTGAAGTTTAGGAATCCAGTACATAGTAGGTAGGGTGTTATCTTTAGGTGGAACTTTGAGTGTTTCTGTATCCTTGTAATGTTGTGTGGTGAGCGTTTTCTCGTCATAATTTGTACGTTCAAAAGTGCTAGACTTTGCCAATTCGTTTTTTTGGACATCGATATAGTATTTTTTTCAGATGATGGCAACGTTGTTTGAAGCTTTGTCGACAGGTGCAAACACATATTTCTCACCAAGTTCTTTCAGTTTGGACTTAATTCTGTTAACAGAAGAATGAAACCTGTATCCTTAAATTGCTTTAATTTTTCTACGTTATTTATATTTTTCTGATTTAATATTCCAAGATGAAGACAAAACTATACTTCGATAGATAGAGGATAAAACAGTATTCTAACATGGCTCCTGTTTATCGTCAACCAGTATAATATTCGATAACCATATATTTCGCACATGCGCAAATGGTATCGGAATGTGAGTAATCATGATGAAAAACAACAATGTTTTTAATTTTTTTTTGTCTTAGTTTGTGAAGGAAATAATGTTTAAGAACAGTTTTTAACAAAATCATGCCATTCAGACACGTAAATGTGCATTGTTTTGCTTTTAATTTGAATTTTGAACTTACATCTGTTTGAAAACGTCATATTGTGTATTGTGACGTCATGAATTATTTCTTAAATATGACAAGTGTAATGTTAAATGGTTCCGAACAATTTCCTATATTTGGCCGTATCACCAACATGATAGTAGCACCAGACGACGAAACTTCGTCCTTTAGGAACTAAGTGAATTGATCGAATTCAATAGTTATATATTTCCTTACCTCTGATGGTCTTTTTACACTCTTATGAGAGTTTTTTTTTTAATTTTTTAAATAACGTTTTAATGAGGTCTCATCTGTGATTTCATCTGCATTAGTTCAGGGTTTCTTTGTAAAAGCGATGCTTTACTTTCTTCACTGAAAAATAAGGTTTCAACAAAAATTTAATAAGATATTTCATAAAATTCACGGAACAATGGCGAGACTTTTACTCAAAGTATTGATAAATGCACCTGTTCGTAAAGCTGTTATTAGCCAGGTGTTACAATAACTGCAGTGCTGTGTCTACAAAAACTTCAGTTGAGCTTCTCATATTTCCTAAATTAAAAATTGAATTGAAAATGGTGTAGGCTATACCAACTGATCTTCTGTAATTATGTCACCTGTGTCTCCTAGCGGCAACAGTAATTTCAGAATAGGAAAAATGAAAGGATATGGAGTGAATGTACATGTGACAAAAACGCACACGATACATAGAAAACTCCAGTTTAGGTTAGCTTCCGGATATTTTGCACATGATATCAAAGTGGAGAACCCTTAAGGCTATCGTATCACATCCACTTGCGGCATGACAGAACTAAGAGTACGGATTGAATACTTTCCAGGAAGTTCTCTTTTTGCACCCATGTAAATAATGCAGTTTAAGATATAGGTAACAAAGGGAGCAAATGTATACCAATATTAGATAAAGAACATATGCTATGATAGATATGCTCTCTACTTTGTTGACGGTGTTATTGTTACAGACCTATCAGTATAGCTTTTGTGTGTGTCCTGTGGCAATAAGATGTTTCAATGTATTTTCTTTTAATGTCAGGATTTTTTTTCATGACTATCTCAATAGAAATAAATTGTTCGTGACAAAATCATTTGATCTTAGAAGTGAAATCCGTAGATGACAATGTTGTCTCGACATAGAAAATGTTTGAGGTTGAAAAAACTAATAAATTGCCCTGAGTAATGTCTTCTTCAATTTAAGACCGGTTCTTGGAAAACATGAAATCTTACTTAGCAAAAACCAGCTGTCATGTGTTGGCACAAAACTCTTTTATTGAATTCTCAGGAGGAAAATGTAAGCTTACAAAATTAAATTTTGTCACGGTGAATTCAATGCAACTTTCTCCGCACGACAGTTAATAAATCTAAACCAATGAAAAAATAGCAGTTCATTTGTGCCTGAAAAATAATTTCCCTAGTCACAAAAAAGGTTCAAACATGTAAACAAGACCTTAATTGTCTCAGATTAATTATCTTTGGTTCAGGAAAAATATTCGTATCTGTACTGATTTCATTAGAAACATTTATTTGGAGAAAAAAAAACGAAGGTATGAAAAATTAATACAACATATAACCACCAATACCACGAATAATAGAAATATTTAATGTATCAAACTAAACAAAAATGGGCAGCAACAAAAGACATGATTCTAACTACTTAATTTACTTGCAAAATCTTAAACCTTTCATCACAGAAGTAGAAGATACTTTTATGATCTTTTATATTTTCAAAAGATATTTCGACTGAGGTGTACTTCTCCAATTAACAAAAAATACAATTATCTATTGTAACATAATTCATCGTTTTCTAAATAAAGATGTTTCTTTTTGTATTCAGTACCACAATATATATGCAATAAGGAAAATCAAGAGCAACCGAAAAAACGAGAGAACTCGTGTAAATTTACTCCATATCCATTCATTGTTAATGCAGAATAATTATAGAAATCCTATAAATAGAAGGAACTAACTGCGCGCCATTTTTAGCTGATCTCTTTCTTTTCTCGTATGATGCCAAGTTTTTACAAGGGCTAACGCAGAAAAAACAAAAACATTTAATCCAGTCCTTTAATTTAAGCTTCCGCTACTTAGACGTTGTACTTTCTCTTAATAATCCAAAATTCAAAGACTTATCCCCATGAGCTTGAAATTAAAAGAGACTACTGATATACCTACTTCAGCTTCGTACTTGTATCTCTTGATATGCATTGACGAAGATGGACGTTTGAAATCTAAGCTTTATGACAATTGTGATGATTTTTACTTCCCAATTGTGAACATTCCCTTGCTGAGCAGCAATATACCTACCTCTCAAGCCTATGGAGTGTACATTTCACAGTTGATTCGTTACTGTCGAGCATGTAGTTTATACCAGCCCAATAGTCAGACTTCTATGACATGAAAATTTTTACTTGCGTTTTACAGAAATTTACTGTTTATCATAATTCTAACCCTTTAAACATACTGAGGCTTCATTCCGTGTATAGCACTCGATGGATGTCCTAGGTACTGGATTTGGTTTCCTATTTCGATATTTTTGGTTATGAGTACTTTTTGATTATGTCTTTCCATATTATTTGATTCTAATGCTGCTGATGAGGGGTTACTCCTTGAAACGTGTGTACAACATAACGAAATGTACTGTTTTTTTATGCAACTTCGGTATTTTAGTATTTTTATACAGTGATTTTTTTAATAAAGCAAAAACACTGCCCCAAAAGCTGTCAAGTCGGGGATTTGTTCAGCCTTTGTTAGTTTATTCCTTTCAGAAATTCTATGGCCGTCATCATATTATTGACAGATATGACGAACTGTGTCCTAAATGAAAATTGACATTTTCAGCTTCGCGGATATCGACATAACCGATTTTGACTCAACCCTAGATTGACTCACTGATAGTGTGACGGGGCAAGGCATGCTTACCCTTCCGGAGAACCTGATGACACTCCCGGTTTTCATGGGAGTTCACACTATGAGTGCTTTAATTCTTTTTATTTCCGTGTCTTGTGGCGTTCTCTCGTCCTAGTTTTGTCTAGTTTGTTTTTCTTTGTTGTCTTTTGACTTTGATTTTGTGATCATCACTTCCCTTGTTCCTCGGTATTCTACTGCCGTTGTTTCGCGTTGTTTTATATGTGAGTTTTGTGATCATCACTTCCCTTGTTCCTCGGTATTCTACTGCCGTTGTTTCGCGTTGTTTTATATGTGAGTTATGTGATCATCACTTCACTTGTTCCTCGGTATTCTACTGTCGTTGTTTCGCGTTGTTTTATATGTGAGATATGTGATCATCACTTACCTTGTTCCTCGGTATTCTATTGCCGTTGTTTCGCGTTGTTTTATATGTGAGATATGTGATCATCACTTCCCTTGTTCCTCGGTATTCTACTGCCGTTGTTTCGCGTTGTTTTATATGTGAGTTATGTGATCATCACTTCCCTTATTCCTCGGTATTCTACTGCCGTTGTTTCGCGTTGTTTTATATGTGAGATATGTGATCATCACTTCCCTTGTTCCTCGGTATTCTACTGCCGTTGTTTCGCGTTGTTTTATATGTGAGTTTTGTGATCATCACTTCCCTTGTTCCTCGGTATTCTGCTGCCATTGTTTCGCGTTGTTTTATATGTGAGTTTTGTGATCATCACTTCCCTTGTTCCTCGGTATTCTACTGCCGTTGTTTTGCGTTGTTTTATGATGTGAGTTTTGTGATAATCACTTCCCTTGTTCCTCGGTATTCTACTGCCGTTGTTTCACGTTGTTTTATATGTGAATTTATCTCGATCCGTATTTGTTCATTTTGTTCCATTTTCTCTAAAAATTGTGCGTCTTTTTTTCTTGATAGGAAAAAACTGCAATAATTATTATCATAATAATAATTATTATTTTTATCCGTTTAAGAATATACATCAAGATCGTGCGATATAAACTTACATTCCCCGTTTCCCTTCTTTTTCCTATTTCTATTCGGGACAATATTCCCCAGCTAAAAATATTCCGGGACTGGGCATGTGGATAGTGGAGAACAAACATTTAAAGTTAGTATAAAGAATCTCAGTGTAATAACTACCCACATAGATAAAACATCGAGGCATATGAACATGAGTGTGCGATTGTTTTTTTTATTGGTTTTGTTTTTGTTTGTCTGTTTGTTTGTTTTTTTTTTGTTTTGTTTTGTTTTCTTTATTTGTTTTGTTTTTTTTGCTGCTTTAGTTTGCTTTATTTGCTTTTGTTTTTTGTTTTGCTTGTTTATTTATTTTTTATCTTGTTTTTTCAAGTGCATTGCCGCTGATGTTAATTGTAAAGAATTACAACGTTGCTGAAATGCAATAGTATACATGCTTTAAAGCCGCTCTTACACTACACCGTATAACACAAACGTATGAGGAACGGATGAAATTCATTTTTGTACGGTGGTAAATATTTTTGTTCGTTCACGAATTACAATGAAAACGCACAAAAACCGGAGGCATACAGTAATTGAACCGTGCATGCACAGTCCGGACCCCGAAGAATCCGAACTCGCACCGAACTGACACCGGAACCCTACCGGACGAGCACCGAATAAAGCGTATTTATAACAGTAACATACCGGACGAGTACCGAATAAAAACGGCCTGTTAACGGAAACGTACCGTGCGAGCACCGAGTAAAAACGAATTGAATAGGTTCTATGTAAAAGTATCGATTTTAAAAGACGAAACCCATGTCTTTTGACCACTCAACACCTTATTTTACACAGACAATCATTACCCCGTGCTTGACCAATGAAATTCATTTTCCCAAAATGTCATCAAATAGAAAGGCAAGAGAAGAACTGTCGGGTTACAGTTTACCTTCTCCACCAAAAGGCGAAAATGCCATTAATGATACTAAAGACAAAGAACGGGTTAAAATTATACAGGCTCTATGGTAGCGAATGCTGCTTAACACATAAAACGTGAAATGGCGAGAAAACGGACATTTTTTTTTATGTTTTGGGTATATGTCAGAATAATGTTATTGCACCATATAGATAGAAATAAACAGTCTTGCAATTACTAAATT
This sequence comes from Modiolus philippinarum, assembly GCA_002080025.1. NCBI lineage: Eukaryota > Metazoa > Mollusca > Bivalvia > Mytilida > Modiolidae > Modiolus > Modiolus philippinarum. The sequence continues at coordinate 6,369 of MJUU01037126.1, read as the reverse complement.
AAATAAGCAACTTTATAAAAAGTAGTGTATAACACCTTCTATTGGATGACCACAAAATAAGCAACCGTAGTAAATTCGTTTTAAGCAAAATAAGATTGGTAAAAGTAGGCCACGTTTTAAAAGGTAAAACAGGTCAAAATCAGAAGAAAGGAACAGAAAGTATGACCCAAATAATCGGCCTATGCGTCAACCAGGTAATTTCTGTTACTCTTCAGTGGTTCATGTTTATTTCGTTCTGGCAGGGTCATTTTGGGTTTCCGCCCAGTTGCCTCATAGTTGAAGCTATAAGGCCGAAAATTATGGGCCTTTCTGTCTGCTCCTTTCTTGTGATTTTTAGCTGTTTTTCTTTTATATTTTATATTATGTGCTTATTATCTTTTAATTGTGGCCTACTTTTACGATTCTTATCTTGTTTATTACATGTTAATTTTGACCATTGAAAACATACATTTTTATAAATTTGCTTTATTCGGTGCACGTCTGGTTGGTTTCCGCTGTAAATCCGGTTTATCCGTTACCTCTTCGGTAAAAGTCCGTTTCCCTAATTTAATCTACCGTACATGAACGGATGCAAGACGGACAAGTAACGAATGAATATAGCGTATATAAAACGCATGAGAACCGAACAAAACGTAAACCTACCGTACATTCACAGGACATTTTGTGCGGTATATGTCCGTTCCAAGTTTTGAACATGTTCAAAATTTTTCACCGTACAAAACGGACATCAACGTACTTGTACCGTATTCATTCCACTTTCAAATTTTTTTGGTAATTGTCGATATCTTACCCCGAATCTACTGGAAACTGGTACCTGACGTCAGTTGAGCGTAATCTAGGAATTCTCCTATTTATTTTCTTAACCTAAAATAAATTGGTTGGAAATGACCCGCCTGTGATAAAATGTTGATTTATGACATGTTCGGTTTTTTTCAAATCATAAACACCTTTCATATGTTGATAGAAGAATTTATTCCCTTTGCCCTCATACAGCGGGACGCCTTTTTTTTTACCTCTTTGACCCGCCATTCTAATACCCGGAACGTTCCGGAATTGGACTTTTGGAAGAACGTTTATAAAGAACGGACGATAAACGTATATGAACGGAGACGAACGGATATAATTTATTTTTATACGTTCGGCGTTCGTTTGGGTTATACGGTGTAGTGTAAGAGGGGCTTTATTAAAAAATAAAACTGCATTTAAAAAAAAATAGACACAAAGTATATGGTCTGCAAGATATGAAATAAAAAATGAATTGAGCCAAATCTTCCATCGTTGGTTAAAAACACGTACACAATTGGGGTAGTCATGCTAGGGATGAAAGTAGTTATTTCCAATGCAATCGGCTGATGATGTAACACAAATGAACTCTGCAAACTAAAGGATGCAAGATACAAAAAAAGTCTTACAATTGTAATATCATTCTCTGTTTTATTCCGGACAATCATCGGACATGATTTCTTTCCGGAGGTTACATGATTAATTTTTGTTTGATGTGATAATAAGAAAGTTGCGACCCATGGCCAGATAATAATGAAGTGATGTATCAAATAAAGGAAGTGTATGACAATCAATATTACAAGTCAAATTGCCGTATTTATAATAAATAAAAATAGGAAATCAAACGAGGGCAATATGGCTCTTGACAAAATATACTGTGGAGCAAATGTGAGCATTTACAATATATAAACATAGGAAATCAAACAAGGGCACTATGGCTCAGGACAAAATATACTGTCTAAAAGCAGAGACCAGAATATGGCATCAACGGACATAATATTAGTACAAATTCAGCCATAAGAAATGATGAAAGAAGTCAACTGTAATAAAGTTAAATCAATGTTGTATTTTTTTTTTCAAATAACATCCAAAATTGAATTCATATTCTGTCATTGGAGTAATGATCCACTTGCCACTTGCCGTGTACATTTCACAACTCATTCGCTATTGCCGTGCCTGTAGTTTGTACAGCGATTTTGTCAACAGAGCGAAATTACTGTCTCAAAAACTTTACATCAAGGGTATGTTCAGTCACTGTTGCAATTGTCACTTCAGAAGTTTTACGGTCATCACCACGATTTGACAATCATTACAATGTTTCTGTTTCTGTTTCACAAATGAGAACAGATATCTTTGGGTAGATCCAGACTTTGTTACCGGACTGACTAGCACCGACTGTGACAAAATCGGACTTTTCCCTGGCAGTGTGACGGGTGCCACGCGTGGAGAAGATCATGCTTACCCTTCGGGAGCACCTGATGATACCTCAGTTTTTATAGGGTTCACACTGCTAGTGCTTTAGTTTTGTGGCGTTTTTGTTCATTTTTGTTTGTTTGTTATGTCTTTGTCATACTGTCTCAATTCGTGTTGCTGTGAATTGCCGTGATTTTGGATTTATGATTTTAGAATTTCCCCTTTCCTCGTTTTTGCTTCGGTATTCGTTTGCCGATGTATTGCCAACTGTTTCTTGCAAAAAAAAAGTAAATTTTCAACAAAACCATCTAAAGAGAGATGTATTTTATCCAATGTGACAAGAAGAGGACATATCGTTAGACCCTGTGTTACAGGCGGGGAAGTGGTAAAAATTGAGCTCTCGTTTAAATGAGGTAGAAATGTTACTTTTTGGATTGTTTACCATAGATGCATAATTATAAAAGTTATTTCCAATGAAAAAATACTAATATTTTTCATTCCTTTATTTTTAATTAATATGAAATCAACGTAGATTACCGCAGGTGAACATATAGATGCTTATCGTCTTTTCCTGCGCCTATCTCAGCCTGCACAACACTTCCGCAAAAGCCATATCCGGTTGACCCGAACTTATCAAGAGGTTGACCTGGAGTTATCAAGGAATTTCTCCCAACGTTTGACAAGCGTTATCCTTTTTATCCGTTACTCATGAAATAAATTTTAATTAAATAAAGAATCTGTTATGTTTTCTGTTTTCGATTTTGTAAACAAATTACCGTCACCAGTACACAAAAATACAAACGAGACGTTCGAAAAAATACGGAAACTAGGTCAGTGATAACTTCAGCAGAGCCACCATTTTGTTTACATTGTGACGTCATAAAAGTGCATAGGAACTGGAAGATAAATGTAAACAATGGAAAGGTTCTGCTGTGAAAAATTGGACTTTATTTCAATTTTCTAACATGGTTCAATCAAAAAATTCAAAATTTAATAACGTTAGCCGACAAAAAATATTGAGCAGTCATAAAATAACTACAAAACATTTCCGCTTTTGTAAAAAAGGAATGAACCTCATTCCCCGCGCAATCTTAGGAGAATTTGACACAAAACCTAATAAAGTATTGTATAGAGATAAAAAATAAAAGACGATAAACACGTTATCTGAATTTTGAAAGCTGGAATATTGTAAAATATCATCCCGCTCGCCAGAACATGAAGCTTGGGGCTCGTTCGCTGTGTTCACTCGCCCCTGTGCTTCATATTCTGGCTCACGGGATGATATTTTACGATATACAGATGTCAAAATCCAGATAACATATACATATACGATGCACAAATCGGCAAAAACGATCGCGGTCATCTCACTGGTCCGACAGTCAATATTCCGACATTCAATAGTCCGACGGTCATTAGTTCGACAGCCATTAGTCCGACGGTCAATAGTCCGACATTATACAAAATTATGAATTAAATGAAAGTTTAAGATAGTATTCACTTTCCTCTTCTCGTTAAAAGGGTTCCAAATAAGTAAATCCAAGATAGCCGCTTGCTGAGGAACATAATTGTTATTCTAATATTTGCGAATTAAAAAGGGGAGTTTCTAAAGTGTTCGTCCTAGGGCCTTTGTAGATTTATATATATATATATAAATAATATTGCTGATTAGTTCATTAAATTTTGTCCGTCGTCCGTCCGTTCGTTATGAAATTTTGTAGAAGCCACTCTTTAGCTCACCTGACCTAAAAGGTCATCTGAGCTTTTGCCATCAAATGCGTCCATCGCCGGCCAACATTTCAAAAATCTTTTCATAAAAAAATTTTGCCAATTGCAACCAAACTTGGCCAAAAGCATCACCAGTGTATGCACTTTCAAGTTTATTATTTCTAGGTCCGTAGACCAAAAAACGTGGCTGCTGTTGCTATTTTGCAAATAATTCGGCAACCGTATCAGATATAAAAATTCTGACAAAGGGTAAAAATGATCAGAATAGCAAGATTCTTATTTTTATATTAGAAAAAAATTATAACAGATAGAGGTAAACTTTTAACTGCAAAGATGATATTATTCAATTCTGGAAATTTCGAAGAAAATCTAAATGTCCATGTAGGAGTTATTGCCTTCTTTGTCATATTTTCGTAATTATATACATTTTGTCTTATATTTCGAAAACATTTCGAGATGGAGGTCAAGTCTGAATAGCAAAAGTCGTCAGCTTTTCTAGAAATTCAATCCTTACTTATTTTCAACAGGTTCCCATCTTCATGCAAGATGGTCGTCACCTAGGAACATAGTTTAGCATATTTGAAAATGTCGTAAAATGTTACTTTTTGAAAATCGTTTATACATCACGTTGATATTAACTAGACATTGTTACATGATGATCATCTACAAAATTTTGCATATCTGCACCAAAAAAAATTCAAAATGGTTGCCACCGAGGAATAGTTTAACATAGGACTATATTGTGAATTGTTACTTAACCGTTTCATATATCAAGTTGATATTTACAAGGCATTTTAACATGACAATAATCGACGAGATGACTGACTTTACTACCAAATGACTGTCACCTAAGATTAATCATCACACCATGTGTGAAATCATATTCGATCAGTGGATACCAGGAGATATTTACAAGCTCATGCACGTGTAAGCCCTAGTTTATATCTTCGATCCGACTGCAACCAAGCTTTATAGGATTATTTTACCACAATGTCTATAGTTGTGCAATTGTGTTTTCAAAATTATCCAATTTTTGTCAGAGATTTGTGATATTTTAAACTTTTTCTGTAAAATTTAGTTCATGGGCGCCACAACTACGTGTTTTATCTAATTTCATCCAGAATTGTTCACATTCGTCAGCTGCGAATTCAAACCTATTTGTTTTACATAGTTATAGCACTTTATGACTTTACATTTCCTGCATCATAAAAAACGATAAAGATCCGGCCACTAAAACCACAGTTATGTTGACACCATTCCATATAGACACCATTCCATAAAGCGACCGGAAAATTTTGCGGCTGTATACAGAACAATCTAAGGTTTCAACGACTGTCGGACTAATGACTGTCGGACTAATGACCGTCGGACTAATGACTGTCGGACTAATGACTGTCGGACCACTGACGATCAAGTTAGTGTCTGTCTTTCAAAGTGGATCCCCAAAAACGCCATCTTTAGATTTTGACCAAATTTTGTATACGGATTGCCAATACCCCTGTTATTCCATGTGGAAATTTTTATGTCCGCCCTTCGTAGCGTTTCTCCAGAATAAAAGTTTAAACACGATCGAATTCTTCTCCTATGCATTCTTTCTGGGGTTTCTTTCAGGAATCAACTTTGTAGGAAACTGTCAACAAATCTCTCTAAAAGAATACCAAATAGTAACCACCCTTATATTACACCTCAAATACTAATTAACACGTGTCCGAAAATCTTGAAATTTAACTAAGTGAAAATACTTAAAGTAATACATGCCCCTTTAATTGGCCCATATATTTATTTCACAGCGAGTACAAATCACTCGCGAGCTAAAAATATAATGAAAAGTCTATTTTATCCCTACTTAAAAACTTGAAAAAAGTGGATCCAGAAAAGGCCATATGCAGAAATCAATTTCACATGGTTTATACGATGCATAATTATATGTTTAATAATACTCCTAAATTTTGTTTCCGCCCATGCCCTTTGAGGGTGGCTAGGTTTTTTTCTTTATTATCACAGTTTTGACCATCAGATAGAGTTGGTTTTAAAACAATGTTTTATGAATTAATCAACGACATTTATATATTTCTCATATATTTGTACAATACAGCGATTGTTGCAGCATAAGTAAGTGAAATGTAAAAAAAAAAACACAGCAAATATTAGAAATTTGATTTTTTTTTACCGTGGCTGTGTCATCACACATCTTGTTTATTTGAGGAGATGGCAGGTAAACAAATTTACAGGGGAGACAATTTTTGTGAACTGCTTCCCCGCCTGTTAGGCCCATCAGTTATTATTCACATATAGTTGTCCGGTTATTTTGCTAACGGTAAATATAGAAGTGCATTAACTTACATCTATAAACAATTATCTTGAATAAATCCCGTCAGTTTTTATTGATGATTAATATTACATTTCCTGGTGCGTAATTATGGCATAAAATCTTATATCATAAACTGA
>MJUU01037123.1:9609-21473 GCA_002080025.1 Modiolus philippinarum | reverse complement strand
AAGAGTAATGGGTAGGGGCAGGAAATTTAGCCTTCTATACGACCCCAAGTAAGTCTGCTCTTGTATGAGGAATACAGCAGGAAAATTTATACTGCATGGGGCGTTGTGCTTCACCACATTGTTTTTCTTCAGTAGTTCGAGTTCGTTCTTTCCGCGTTCCTCTTCAATAGTTTGAGTTCGCTCCTTCCGTATTATGACCTGACTGCTATGAATAGACAAGGCATTCCCTTCACCATCTGCAGAAGCGCCAGGCAGCTCAGTAGAGGGAACTCCTGAAACCGATTCAGGTATCAGAAACATCCATGTGATCCCACCACGTACATACATGGCGGTTATGTGCCTTTATTTTATACAGAATGTTCAAACTGGTGGCAAATAATGAAATAATTGCCAACTACAGCCATAAAAATTCATCAGACCACATTATTCAACACCGTAACTGGTGTGTATTGCTAGGGTCATCTGGTGAAGAATCAGTTTAGAGGGGCTTCCTGTGTAGAACTAACGGGCGCGTGTTCAAATGTTGGATAAGGGAATGTCCTGTGTGTGTTGGGTAGTTATGTCATTATACGGAAAGCCTGATGATCGCGAACCATTGTAGACAAAATGTGTAGAGAAACACCACGCCGCATTAAGTATTAAGATAGACCCTCTATATTTTTCGTACAAGAGTTTGCTGGGAGTCGTATAGAAGGCTAAATATCCTGTCCCTACCTATTTCTGATTGACAATCAAAATTTGTTATCCCATGCAGTTCAGTTGTTCTTTCCATGTTGATTTCTTTCTTATTTTCTTCATATTATTTTGATTGATTTATTTGCCTTTCGTAATCAATTAATCAAATAAATCAATCAAAACTCTGTCCTTAGCTGATTTTGGCTTTACATTTAGATCATATTGGTTATTTGTTCTCTATCAGTTTTTAAACATCTTTGAGTTTATGGTCTTCCAAACGTTAAGATTTTATCTGCACTGAAGAGACGTAAGTTGTCGAAATGCGCATATGCAGAAAGTAAATTCACGGTAACTTCGGTATTTTGTTTTCTGGTGAAACAGGTTTAAAACAACGAAGATAAATGCATTTCAAGGAACCTGAATCGATTTTCAGGGGCTCCGTCTACAGATCTTCCAGGCAAGTCCCCAGGTGGTGGTAAGAGGAATGCCTTGTCTATGCGTGGTAGTCGGATCATAATACGGAATGCCCAACCGCGAACCATAGTAGCCAATCTGTATAAAGAAACATCATGTCCTATGCAGTATGAAGACCCCTTCTATATTTCTAATTATAGCAGACTCACTCACTGAGGGTTGCATAGAAGGCTTAATGTCCTGCCCCTACCCATTTCTCCAATGCAAATCAGAATAGTCCTTTCCAGGGTTATTTATTTGTTATACATATATGTTTTTGAAATGGTTAACTTGTTTTCGTCATTGTAAAGCTGAAATAGTGCTCAGTGGATGTAACACTCTAACTAAACAGTCATTGTGGAAAACGCTGCGCCCTTCTATATTTCTCGTTAAGAGTAGACCTACTGGGGGTTGTTTAAGAAGGCTAATTTTCCTGCCCCTTTCCATTTTCCGGTGACAATTTAAACTCGAAAACATTGTTCACTGGACATCAATGAATAAATGCACTTAACAGATTGATATGATTCATTTTACAATTAACGTAATCTGTTTCGACACACTTGTTTAGGGTCCGATAATGAAAGTACGCTGCGTCTGGGTGCCTCTTTTATATGCACATGGCGAAACTACTCTTTCAAGGCAAAAACTACGCTTTTATTCGTCTTGAACTTCTCTTTCTTGCTAAAATGGGTAAACAGGTCTGATATAGCCGTGAATATTGTTTCTATGTTTGGCAATTTTCAAAATATGCTGAAATGCTGTCAAAAATTGTGTAAAGTGGTCTCCGATACGTGTACTTCCTAGGAATAAAAATTAATATATGCCACGTTTGTATCTTTTCTAATATAACAGCAGTCGAAAATTGTTGTAAATAGCCTTTTACATTTAAGCCATTTTACAGTGTTCGGGAAGATGGCAATACTCAAAGGACACCAGGATTACCAAGACTGTATAAAAATTTGCCCTTTCACATGGCAGTTAGTTCAGTTTGGTTTTGGAGGTGCTATACACTTTTAACCAAACAAGAAAAATTGTCTAGATATGTCAAAATTGCATTCAAGTGGCAACTTCAGTATGTCCCGTGGATGAATCTTCTATAATGATATGAAAGAAACCATTTGTTTAAGAGATTCTTGCTGTATAAATAGACCTACATACTGCGTTCGTCAGAGAGTTTTTAAGGTTCTTTAAATTTTTGTCAATCCAAAAAAAGATAATGCATTCGTCAATTCGGAAAACGTACGAAATTTTCTACCAAAAACAAAGCTAAACAATTTTCGTACATAATTCCTTTAACTCAATGGACAGGTTATGCATTGCAAGGTTTAGTTGCATACAATGTAATCAGTTATATAAACAATCGGCATTTTATTTTTCTTCTAATCTTGATTGTCAAATTATCCTACTACCAGAGACATATTTGGTTTCATTAGCCTCTGTCAGACATCCATAACTAGTATACTACTGAGGCACGATATCATGTGAAGGAACTGATATTAAACGATTACCAAAAACAGGGCAAGAAAATAAAACCCCATCTTCATTTAACCAATCTAAATATTATATAGATGTTGAACATTTTTTTTTTATATTTGAATAACTAAATACCGAAGTTACTGTGAATTTTGATTCTGCATATGCGCATTTCGACAACTCATGTCTCTTCAGTGCAGATAAAATCGAAACTTTTGGAAGACAATAAAGTCAAAATTGTTTAAAACTGATAGAAATGAAGATATGCACTCATACAGATGTAGGTAGTGGACAACCGTCCTATTCAGTTATTCTGACCACCACTTCTCATGATTTTATTGTGCCAAGTTTTCTTACTATTGGCCCGATGAGTGACATGTGGTTGTTTAAATGTCGTGATCGTCTTCTATTGTCTTTTTGATGACAGCGATTGTACGAACACTTTGACAGTTAAGTTTATGTTTGTTGACGATCCCGCATCCATGGATCAAAGGGTAAAAAAGCATGGATGTTGCGTTGCTCGACAATTAGCAGTGAATTCCGGGTGCTAGGGGCCGTCTTGAACTTGCTATGAGGTATGAGAAAAGCTCCTTGTTGAAGGCCTCATGATGACGTCAAGATGAAGAACAATAAAGCATTGTTCCTTTGCTTAGTATTACCATGTTCGAGACTTCGTATCATTTGCATTACTCCATGTCCCTTCATTGTTAATACAGTGGTTATGCACAGTTAGCACGGTTAGTCCGGTGCCGCAAACACACACAGTCCTGTGCATCAAATAATTTTAAAAACTCGTTATAATCAGTATTTATGCACAAGCAGCAGTAATTAAAAGCAAACGAAATATTCTCCGTATGTAAAGTCACCTTTATATGTACTTTATATCCCTAATGTATTCTTTTATTTATCAAAACAGCTTGTAAAAGGTGACAATCATCGTATTTTCATTGGAATGTTACCCTTTGTGTTACAGATTTTAAGAAGCAGGCATATGCTTAAGTGATCATATGTGCCGATTTATGCATTAAAATCAGTGCTGAATTCCGTAACGCAAAGCATTTTGAGAAATGAACGAGATAAAATACATATTTTGAAAGAAAAATGACACACTTACCCCCGTGTTTTCGTTATAAACCACAAAAAGTCCGTTGCTGAACCCCATTAGTCAGGCAACGTAGAGAAAAAGCCCGAAAAGTCCGTTACCATTCCGCACCGTGTGAAAGGAAGCAGGAAAATTTATTGTTGTAATCAACACATAAACTGATCACAACAGGTGATCTGATTATGACCAGCAGATTTATCTGGGGTATCTCATGATCACGAGCTGTCCCTTACATTGTAATAATTATATGTGATGACAATTATTTCTATAGTCACACGAGACTCAAGATAATGTTCAAGTTTTCTTAGTTATAGGCAAATTATGAGTGTAGAGAGGTTGAGTTACACATGTAAGTTGGTGCATGGTGCTGTCTGTTTTGTGCTATTAAACAGGGCTAGGTACTTTCATTATCTGACTTGTTCTGCATACATGTATATGCGAGTTACATGTAGGTAGTGTTTGCACTGTAATCCTCACTGTGCTTGTTGTCTATATTTGATATAAAAATTTCTCCAGATTATGTCAGTATGACCAAGATTTCAATTTGAGCTTTGTACCAATCCTTGCAGCAATTAAAGAATGTTATCTATATTCTAGTAAGCTGGCCAGTGCTAAGGTGCTGGCAAATCGACATAACTCATAATATTGGAATATCCATACCCTCGTGCAGTGACTATACACTTAGTTAGTTTTTGGTGTCACCTTTAAATAAGCTTAGTTTTTTGTGCACTTTATAAATTTCTGAGTCTGTTACTTGCTAGGCCTCTAAACAGTATATATTTTTTGTCTGTCTTCCAAATGTTTTCATTTTATCTGGGCTAAAGGATACAAAAGAATGTATAGTTTGTCAAAATGAGTACTGAAATTGACTAGGGCTAAAGTATTTTCATTTTTCAATAAGTACTATGGTAATGATCATGTGAGAATGCAGTCTAACTAATATAAATAAAGAAGCAACTTCTTGCTTGAGTTGATCTTGCTATATTTTAATTTGCAATAATTTGAGGTCATGATTGTTCTTCTGAGTTACAAAACATGTGTATGAATAATCAAAATGGCACAGAACATTTTATTCAATTATAACCAAAATTAAATTGAGAGATTGAAACGAAAATAAACATGATAAATATTCCAAATATATTGGTGAGAATAAAAACAAATAAATGGTGAGAATATAATCAAGACAAAATGCATTTATGTGTTCTTCTTACACTACAACTGTATCTGAGATTAATGGCACCATTTAAGAGTTAATATGAGATAACACCAACTTAATCAAATAAATATTTTATATGTTTTCCAAAAAAAAAAAATAAATTTAAAAAAAAATAATAAAGTACTCGCTCGCCCCTGTATTTTGGTACTCGCCTCTAAATAATCAATATTTAAAATAAAAATTAAAAAATTTTCTTATCGCTCGCTCGCCCCAATTTTTTATGCCAAAAAGTCCGAAGAACAAGAAATTAAATTGGTGTGGCCTAAGGGAGTACGAGTCTCAAAAATTTTGTAATTAGAATCAAAATTCTGACCTTTTGTCTTGAAGAGCACTTCTAAAGGAACAACTTGAGCAAAAAAATTTGAAAATCCATGTAGGAATTTTTGAGATATAAGACATCAAAATTTTGGCGGGAAACAGATCTCTCTAAAGTTTTCCTTCAATTTGCATAAAATGTTTATAGGCCTTTAAATATGTGAAATTATAATTGGAAGTTGATTAAATTTTATACACAGTCTATTTTATGTATTTTAAAGTGACATATGACCAAGAAAGTGTGATCCATGTGCAAAAAATTTTAGCACTGTTTGAATGGATAAAACCCGAGGATATAGAATGCTTTTGAAATCTGAGGCTCGTACTCCCTTAATGAAAAGAAAGAATGAAAGAGGGAGAGACTTCGATGCACAGAGGTTTTGTAGGAAGTGATCTGTAAAGCAGGAAACAATATTAAGGGCCCAAAAGGCTTTTTCTAGTTCTAGATCTGGATAGGAATCTTTATACTACCTGACGTTTCTCCATGATGTCTGTCTGAAATGATTCATCAGGCTTGGCATTTTATGATCTGACTGATATAAATATCCCAGTGTAGGCCTTTTTGAAAACTAATTGTTTCCGCTCTCCAGTTTCGACATTCAAATACAATGAAACAAATCTGGTTATCAAACCAACATCATTTGATTGTTTTTCTGATGTCGGATTCATCCTGAACGCAGTTCATAACACTGTTTATATTCAGATTATACACCCCGTTGGACGCTGTACAATAAGAGATGAGGGGATGAGCTTTTGAACGGAGAGCTCCGGTAAATCAAAACATTGCAGATGAAGATCGAATATGTTGTTACATTTGTTAAAAGGTTATGTTTAAAAGAATATCTGATTTAAAAGTGCATGAATAAAATATATTTCTTCTTTATAAAATTATATTTTGAAATATTACCGCAAATTATAAAAGTTTATTTCAACAGAGAAATGGAAGGTAGTGAGGCATAAGAAAGCGGGTAGCGAACCAAATGCTTAACATATACGTACTCAAGGAAACCATGATATGGGGCATATTTTAACGAATTTTATCTTCCAGTATTGAATTCCAAAACTAAACCAATACCAATACATCAGTTAAATACATTTTCTCTCTCGGTAATATTAAATATGATTAATATTTTTTTTTAGAAATAAAGACTGCGAGAAATACACAACACAACTTTACTTCAGGGTTATTGCATGAATATAATATTGCACGAGCACTCGTAATTTCAACGAGGTGAAAATTTACTGCACGCTTACTTTTGGTTGCTTCAAGGCTTAAGGAAATATTACATATCTATTACTCTGTGACTACAAATGTAGATACTAGTATGTCAAAATTGTGGGCGGACCAGTTGGTTGTGTCTTTTTCGCTTATTTTGTTTTGTTTTATTTCATTTACTTATTCTTTAATTTTATTTTTTTGTAAAATATTTCTTTACTAGGGTGAATATTAATTTTAACATGATCAAAGATATCGTTTAAAATGTTATAAAGCCTAATACTAACGACCCTTAAATAGGTCATATGAATAATGATAGCGATTCATAAAAAGTTCAAAATGAGACCCTTTCATGTATTCGACCGTCTGTGCGCGTGATTTAGACATAAGGGAAAACAAATACTGAAACAAAAAAGAAAAGAGGAAATTCTAAACATGCGAAATTCAGAAACAGGTAAGGACAGGTCTATGAAAGGGGAGATGCTCCTTAGTTTTCTTTTTTAAATTTGTACCTTGCAAAGTAAAACATAAAATCAGTTTTCGAGCCAGCACAGGAATACTGTGTACTGGGTTGATGAGATATGATGAGTATCCTCGGCGACAACATGACAAAGATAAAACAAACGTAACTTCTTGTTCATTATTCTAAAGAGGCATGAAACGGTCAGATTTTAATCCTTTTTAAATGGGAATTGTGGTAGTTTTACTGTTCGTTCTTGTCAATTCAGTTGTATTCTGCTTTGCCTCCTTCATTGCTAGGAAGTGTATGTATCAATTCAATATGCACTTATTTCTTCCTTTGTAAGTATATCGAGATATGTTTTCAAATATGTAGTTTGTCTATGACATTGACATAATGGTTGTCGATAAATTGGTCATTGTCGATATAAACTGTCCTTCGCATAGTCTTATTTACTACTACAGCGAAAATAACCTCGCCTATAAGTCCACAATACTCTTTCAAGACCAATTATCAGGTAATTTATATATCAAACTTTTACATCAATTCGTTACATAATTAGCACAGATATGTCCTGCTCTGCATATATATATAATATAGCCAGACTTAACAGTCCATATCAGCCATATCAGCCTGCTTCGTTCTAAAATAGGCATATCAGCACTTTGATATGGCCATATCAGCACGGGTATGATCACAACTCCTAATTGAAAGTTTTTAATAAGCAGATCAAAACATGACCCTTTTCCATATATGCACGGTTACCTTCCCTCTACGCATTACTATAGTAATGATTCAATTATAAATGAATTGTATATCTTTTCCATTAATAATGTTTTGATTTCGCTCATATGACTCTTAGGGTTTGAGTATGATTCGTGAACAGGTTTTTTGGAAGCTTGATTCGCGAACTATACCTCCAATAAGTCCAAAGCCACCAAAAACCAACAAGCAATACGTGAATTTACAAAGAGGTATGGCAACTTTCCCGTGAAATTATTTCCTTCAGCACACCGATTTTACGAATGCATTTCTTTTTTAACAGGTCATCTTTTATATACACTATTATAACAAAATTTCATACCCTTACATAAAAGATTCAGTCATTGAAATTGCCACTTGAATGCAATTTTGACAGATTTTTTGCAATTTTGATTTTTTTTTTTATTGTTCAAACTCGTTACATAACACCAATACTGCAAGTTTCCCAATAGCTCAACATAAGAAATTAATGTAGATAATGTGCAGGATTACTACTTTTGCATGCGATAACACTTTTTTGTTTGTTCAATGCTATAAACGATTAATTTCTAAATAAATTTAAGCCCAGTTAATTTAACTTAACATATTGTTTATTAAACATAATCATCTTTTATTCTTTGTAAGATTGATTTCAAATTTCTTGTTCGATCAATTCAAAAACTTTTAATTTGAATATTCTGCTACGTTTTCCTGTAATTTATTTATTCAGCCTCTCTTAAACTACAACATATAACCAAAACAAACGCAGCAAAGCTCAGGGGATAAAGGACACATTCAGGGAATATGAACCAATATCCCCTGTTAAGCTCGATTAACAATTATGTTCTGCTAGAAGTGCTACAATTTTTTCATTTAAAGGAGTTTTAAAATTGTGATTTTGCTACCGCGGTGATACAGTCTCATATCCTCTGTCAAGGTAACCATCAAATTGCAGGATTTACCTGGATATTTCTTTTTACATAGAATTAAATTATATCCGTTTCGTCTCCGTTCATATATGTTTGTAGTCCGTTCAGGGTATAAGTTTTGTACTTTGAAAAAATTTAATGGAAACATATACCCTAAAATATGTCCGGTGAACCTACGTTATGTATAACGTTTTGATCGGTTCTCATGTGTTATATCTCGGCTATTCTCCGTCCTGCACTACACAGTATAACACAAACGTATGAGAAACGGACAAAAATCATTTTTTCCGTTGGTAAATATGTTTGTTCGTCCACGAATTACAATGAAAACGCTTTAAAAACGGAGGCATACCGTCTGTACACCGTAGATTTACAGGCGTTGCACCGAAGAAAACGACCTCACACCGAACTGACAACAGAAACCTACCGGACGAGCATCGAATAAAATGTATTTATAACTGTAACATACCGGGCGAGTACCGGCTCAAACGGATTGTTAACGGAAATAAACCGCACGAAAACCGAGTAAAACTAATTTATTAAACGAATAAGCATTAAAAAAACTATCTATCAGTAAGATAAAAAGAGATATCAATGTATTTGTTTTTCTGTTTTTTTTTTTGTTTTTTTTTTCGACCTTCTAGTCATTACGGCGTGCTTGGCCAATTTAATTCATTTTCACAAAACGCCAGATAATAGAAATATGAAAGATATGACCTACGATAAGATCTGAAAGTTCTTTACTACCGACCAAAGGCAAAAACGCCCTTGACAATACTCAAGATCGGGTTCCAATTATACATTCTCTATATTTGCGGATGCTGCTTAACAAAAATAACGTATTGAAACAGTGCTTCGCACGAATAGCTTATTGAAACAAAACGAGACTGGAAAATTTTGTAATTTTAATGTCTGGGCATATATATGTTAGAATTATGTTGAGACAAATATACTAATTCAAATATGATGTGCTTTTTAAAATGCTTTGAGATCATTAGATTTGTAAAAAAGTGATAAAACAAGATTGCTACGCGTAGCTATGTCCCCCGCCGCTGCAGTAAAGTCGATAAATTCCCATTTCTCATGTAAAATTTTGCGAATCAAAATGGCGGCAGGATATAATCAACTGCATTAGGTGGCAAATAGCCAAGCAAAATTTCAGCAAAATCCCTTAATTGGATTATGACGAGATGTGTCCACAAAGTCTTCCTATGTTGTAGTATGCATTAAGTCGATAAAGTCCCATAACTCCCGTAAAATTTGACGAATCAAAATGGCGATGAGATATGATCTAGTACTAATAGTGACTAACAAACCTGTAAAATGTGAATGAATTCTGACCAGCGGTTACTGAGGAGTTGCGTCCACAAGATTTGCCATTGTATAACAATGTGGAAATAATCAAAGTCCTATAACTCCCACAAAATTTGACGAATCAAAATGGCGATGCGATATGATCTAGTACGAATAATGACTAACAATCTTGTAAAATTTGAATAAATTCTGACCTGCGGTTTCTGAGGAGTTGCGCCAACAAGAAAAAAACATGACACACGGACACACAGACGGACGGACGCAGACCATTACCATGTCCCTCCGTCGCCTTGCGGAGGGGACAATAAAGCAACAAGCGACAAAGATGACTTTTCCAAAATTACTCCCATCGCAAAATACAATTTTGCCATTTTCGGCATGAGAATGGCGACCATTTCCGGTGACGTCACGTTCAAACAACACGATTTCTTGACTTTGATGAGAAAAAAACCACACTGAGTCAAACAAGGAGTACACGGAGAATGACGGAATCTAGATGTTGGAATTTTTAATAGATAATATTTTTTGTCGAATTTGGTGGTCGCGTTTTTCAACAGACAATCGGGATTCCAATGGGAACTAACTACGCGCCGCTTTTAGCTGATCTCTTTCTTTTCTCGTACGAGGCCAAGTTTTAACAAGGGCTTACACAGAAAAACAAAAACATTTTGCCCAGTTCTTTAATTTCAGCTTCCGCTACATAGACCATGTACTGTCTCTTAATAATCTAAAATTCAAGGAATATTTACACCAGATCTATCCCAGTGCGCTTGAAATTAAAGAGACTACTGACCCACCTACTTTAGCTTCGTACTTAGATCTGATTATATAGATTGATGAAGATGGACGTTTGAAATCTAAGCTATATGACAAACGTGATGATTTTAACTTCCCAATTGTGAATTTTCCCTTTCTGAGCAGCAATATTCCTACCTCTCCAGCCTATGGAGTGTACATTTCACAGTTGATTCGTTACTGTCGCGCATGTAGTTTATACAGCGATTTCTTTTTAATAGAGCAAAAGCACTATCCCAAAAGTTGCTTAGTCAGGGATTTGTTCAGCCTTTGTTGCTTTCCCTTCAGAAATTTTATGGCCGTCACCATGATATCATTGACAGATATGACGTGTCTGTGTCCCAAATGAAAACGGACATTTTCAGCTAGATTTCACGCTGCACGGATTTGACATAACCGGTTTTGACTCAACCCTGGATTGACTCACTGACAGTTTAACGGGTGCCGCTAGCGGAGCAGGACATGTTTACCCTTCCGGAGCACCTGATGTCACTCCCGGTTTTCATGGGAGTTCACACTATGAGTGCCTTAGTTTTTAATGTCGTCTTTATATTTCCGTGCTTGTAGCTGTCTCACGTCCTTGTTTTGTCTTTGTTTTCTCAGTTGCCGTTTCTTCCATGTCATCGGATTTCGATTTTTGTAGTCTTCGCTTCCCTTGTTCCTTCGGTATTCTACTGCCGTTGTTTTTGATGTAATTTTTACAGCTTTGTTTGTATCGTAAAGAGTACATGTAATTACTTAAAAGGTAATTATGGCGGCAGACATCAATTCAAAACAAGTGTCGAGATAGAGTCGAAATAGTTCACAAAGCCATTTAATTAGCTTGTTATCATA
This sequence comes from Modiolus philippinarum, assembly GCA_002080025.1. Taxonomy (NCBI): domain Eukaryota; kingdom Metazoa; phylum Mollusca; class Bivalvia; order Mytilida; family Modiolidae; genus Modiolus; species Modiolus philippinarum. Next base: position 9,950 of record MJUU01037123.1, on the reverse strand, counting down.
CGATATACACTAGTAATTTCCCGTTGTTAATTAATGGGAATTTGGAACCCAAACACGAACAACTGGACATCGCAAAAAATAATCAAATTAATAGTACGTTCTGAATAAAGCAATCAGGATTGGATCGGACAAATCCGCTGTCCGATCGAAAGTGGAAATCTCAAGAGGAATATAATGACAGTGAAATCATCAACATAAGAACCGCAATAATGTTTCATGACCTTTCATATAAGTTTCAATTAAAACACCATTTATCCATAAATATTTGTTTGAGTTAGAATTATAATCATAAATGCAACATTTGTAAAAAATAATATAATTCAAATGTAACATAATTTCTT
>MJUU01037122.1:0-12591 GCA_002080025.1 Modiolus philippinarum | reverse complement strand
TTAGTTTGCTGAAATTTTTTCAATCCGTGAAAAAACATGGCTGCCAGCCCAGAACATAGTTTAAAATGTGACCCTATGGGAAACACATATATTTGCTATCTCCTCTGAAGCTACTGAAGCAAATTGAACCAAACTCTACAGGATTGATGTATGGAAGGTCTTTTATGGAGATTGCCGAAATTTTTCCCGATTACTTTAAAAACATGGCTGCCAGCGCAGAACATAGTCTAACATTGGACCCTAAGGGAAAAGCATCTATTTGCTATCTCCTGACGCTACTGAAGCAAATTCAACCAATCTTTACAGTAAGGATGTATGGAAGGTACTTGGATCTGACAAAAAAAGATGGCCTCCAGTGCAGAACATAGTTTAACATTAGTGCCAGGAATGAGATAACCATCCTTATAATCATCATCTCTGAAATGTATAGAAGGTCCTTTGCAAAAATTATTCATTTCAATAGGATCAGACAAAAAACATGGGTGCTAATGAAGAACATAGCTAAACATTTGACCCCATTAGTAAGGAAACATCTTTTTTAGTCATGTATGGCGAGAAGCATTTTGCCAGGTGAGCGATACAGGCTCAGTCTCTGAGCCTCTAGTTTCATGTTGACTGCCATAAAAATATGCAGGGACAATTATATTTGGATACTCATGACCATAACCACTTACACTGTAAAATTGCAGTTCCAAAACGTTTGTCACCACAAAAAATGTCTCATATTATTGTGGAAAATGTATTTGCAAGGTACCATTTATGTACAGGGAAGTTTCAAAATCAAATAAGACTATCATATATTAGCTATTTAAACACAGAAAATTCAAAAATAGTCAAGTAAGTCTAGTTTATGCACTGACTAAAGTATTTAAAAACGATATAATATATACTTACTAAATTATTGCTTTTACTAGATGGTCAGATACGACAAGGAAGCCAAAGGTTCCTATGTTGATTGGTGCAGTATTTGAGATTGGAGGAAATACTATGTATTTTATGGGTTTATCTAAGTGGTTCTTATTAGCCAGTCGTCTAATAGCAGGTTTGTATTTGTCTCGCCTGCGACAAAAGTTGCGGAAAGCGAGACATATATAGGTGTGCAAAGTATGACGGTGACGTTATTACAAAGAAGCCTTTGATGTATGAACTTTATATTTGGTCCAAAGGTAGCTTATGGCGAACCCTATCTGCCGGACCCAAAATCATGTGACCTTGACCTATATTTGGCGGTCCAGTAAGTTTTTTTGCTTAAGTCTGTTTCTCAATAACTACAAGCTATATGTTTCTCAATAACTACAAGCTATAGGTCTATAGCTTGGTCTTGGTTAGTACATGTCAGTCTGCCATATGGCTTTTTACCTTGACCTCAATTTCACAGTCCAGTGCCAAGGTCAAGTTTTTTTGCTTAAATTTGTTTCTCAATAACTACAAGTTATAGGTTGATGATATGAGGTATATAGCTTGGTCTTGGTTAATACATGTCAGTCTGCCATTTGGCTTTTGATCTTGACCTCAATTTCACAGTCCAGTGCCAAGGTCAAGTTTTTTTGCTTAAATTTGTTTCTCAATAACTACAAGTTATAGGTTGATGATATTTGGTATATAGCTTGGTCTTGGTTAGTACATGTCAGTCTGCCATTTGGCTTTTGATCTTGACCTCAATTTCATGGTCTAGTGAACATAGTTAAGTTTTTCTCATTAGAATAGTTTCTCAGATACTGTAAGTGGTACGGTAATGATATTTGGCTTGTAGGTTGCTCTTGAGTAGTACATGATTGTTTTAGCGACCTATTAGGTCTACTCTTGTTTATGCTGTAAACACATTGGTAGTTGTGGTCTCTATCCATTGAACAATTTTCTTGGTACTTATTTTTACATAATATCTAGTTGTCAAACTAACGTGACCAATCTATTAACCTTTTAATGATTACTTAAGAAAATACTACAAAGTGCTAATTTTTATGCTGTTATGGGAACCATGAAGATATAATGTTAGTAATTACCAGTGTCTTTGCAAGCTCTGATTATTTATTTGTAATTAACTTATAACACCAAATATATTTTAATGATTTATAGAACAAGACACACAGTAATTGATGAGAAATCTTAAACTTAAGTTTCATTTATGGGTGTTCCGATGATTGATCGATTATAATCGGTCGATTTTCAACATGAAATAGGGCTTTGTAAGAGGGAGATACTCTGTAGATTTAAACAAAATTTCTCAATTTTAGATATTATAAGTTTCCAAATAAAATAGGTTTTCAAGCCAGCACCAAAGTACTGACAACTGGGCTTGTGAATACCCTCAGGGACTTAATAACAGACCACTTGCAGTCACACTGACCAGTGGTAATAAATAACAAAGTTACTGAAAATTTACTATCTATATTATCTGAAATCGTACAGTTTTAAAAGTAATTGCAAGAATTATGATTACCAAAAAATAAGTACCAGTACATGTGGAAAGTTAATACATATACAATATTGCTTCAATTATATATTGTTGGAAAAAGATATTAAAGATATATAGTATCTGTCCCAAGGGAAAAGGCAAGATAGGCTGATCTCAAACACGGAGGCTAAGATATCATGTCCGTCTCGAGGGATGGACAAAAGGTATCTTAGCCAGAGGGTTTGGTACTTTTTCTCCCCTTAACGCTCTAAAATAACTCGTAAAACCATGTTCAGCTTTGAATTTCACAAAGAAATACCACAAACATTCCTGGGAAAAATATGACAATTTATACATATTTACCAAAGCTGGATGATAAGTGTGTTGTCAACAATTGGCAGGAATTTTAAATCTCTGTTTAAATTGAAATTGCATTACTCACTGTGCATGATAAAATTTTTAAGAAATTTTTTTTTTTACATTTCCTTCAAACAGAAATTTGGTATATGAGAGATCCCTAACTCTCTTACACTTGTAAAGGTCACAACAAATCGCTGTGTAACATTTACATATTCATTCTTTATATAAACTGTAAGAATGCACGATTATTATCTAATCCTTGCACGGATAGTTATTTTTGGTACGCAACGACACTTTGAAGCTGGAGTTAGATATGAACCTGTTGAATCGCTTTTACATGAATTTCATTGGTCGAGCGCCAAGTAATAACACATCATGTGTGATGTGCTATTATTTTTTCGACGTTTCTATTGGACAACTTTGAAATCTCGTTGGTTGTGATTAACGTTACCTAGCAACGGTGTTGTTATTTGAAACAAATACAGCAGTTTGGCACTAAATATTATGAAAATCGTAAGAGAAATAGTTTTAACAACTCGAAAGAATTGTATATCGCTGGATATCAACTCTCGTTATGTAATAAACTCGCCAAAGGCTCGTTTATTATATTTTGAAATTACATAACTCTAACTCTAGTTGATATCCATTGATATACAATTCTTTCCCATTATGAAAACTATAAATAAATCAGACAACAAATAACACTGGATAAATCGCATGTAAAGTCAAAGCGATGGCAGACATCTTGAATTTTTTCGCTTGTGCTTAAGGTTGATGTGAGAAAGCCCACCACGAAGGGGTAAGATAAGCTGATCTCACCCACCCCAAATCACGAGATTTCTCTATCCCAAAGGTGAGAAATTGTTTTTCTTTAAGATGTGGGAAACTTGTAATTTTAAACCAGATTTTGTACTTTCTGTGCATTACTTTAACTGTTTTGTATTCATTCTAAGTAACTTATTTGGAAATGTTAAAATCTTTCTACAGTTGTAAATCAGTTTTTAATGATTCTGAATGATGTCATTATCTGTTTCTGCATCAAATATGATGAAGATATTCTTAAACATGTTTCCTTTGCCCCTAAAGTAACAATAATGCATAACATTGAAGCAAAGACATATGTTTAGAAGAATAAGAATTTTGAAGAAAATTTTAAGAAAATTTGGAAATATATCGTGAGGCATTAGATTTTGTCAATTGTGGGACTCTATATTTGAAGCATTAAGACAACGTAAATATAAAAATGATGGTCACAAAAATTGTTCTGTTTAGTAGATCTTAAACTTTATGAAAATGTTAAATTTATGAAATTCTGTGAATTACTTTTAAAGTTTTTAGGCCCAAATTGTGGTCCATTTTTACCAATGTAAACTGGAAGTAACAAAAAAAAATCAACAAAAATGTTTTAATTACAAATTTCAATCAAGTGTATTGAAAAAAAATTCTTCTATAATGAACAAAATTTACTCTACTGATGTGCAAATTATTTAGCTTTCAGAAAATTCTAATTTTATTAAAATCCATACACAAATTCTGAAGAAGATGGCTCAAAAGTAAATGCATATCAAATGCCTTGCTAGATTTTGAATTGCAACATGGATTGTGTACGAGTTACTTGGCAAGTGTATAGGTTTAGTAAAGAGGAACATAAATATAAAAAAATAGGTCAGGTCAAAGGTCAAGGTTGCAGAGGTTAAAAAGGGGTTAAATTGGCTGTTTTCCAATATTTGACTGTAGATACCTTATTATTTATCCTACTGAGACAGGGTTTGCTTCATGTCTTTGCTAATAAAATTGCACAACTGTAGTATGACGACAGATTTGAGGTAGCATTTACTGTTGAGAAACAAGAGGTCCAAAGGGGGCCAAATGGAGAAAAATGAATTTTTAAGTTTTTTGTCCGATCTTGATGCAGTGTTTTTCTGTAGGTTTCTTATAGCATGTTTAAACAGATACATTTAACAATTAAAACCATTTTCAATAAACAAGAGGCCCAAAGTGGTTTCATCTGTTTCATAATAAAGGGATTGAATTGGGTGTTTTTATGGTAATAGACAACTTTTGAACTATGTAAAGATAGACTTTTCATACTTGGCAAGGGTATAGGTCTTGTCAAGAGGAACATAAATATGGAAAAAAAAAATTTAGGTCAAAGGTCAAGGTCACAGAGGGCAAAAAGGGGTTAAATTTGTTTGTTCTTATGCCCCCACCGTTAGGCGACGGGGGCATTAAGTTTTACCCTTGTCTGTCCATCCGTACGTACGTCCAAAATTTTCGTCAAAGATTTCTCAGCTTGTGTATGCAGGAATGATTTGATGTTTGGTCTGAAGTTTTGATATGATGAGTTGTACCGTGTCTCCCCTTTTCAAGTCCGTCACTTATCTACTTCCTGTTTGACGAAAACTTTGATTTTTCCCATTATAGCCATATATTGAAAATTTTCGTCAAAGATTTCTCAGCTTGTGTATGCAGGAATGTTTTGATATTTGGTCTTAAGCTTTGGTATGATTAGTTAAACCGTGTCTCCCCTTTTCAAGTCCGTCACTCTTCTACTTCCCGTTTGCCAAAATATCTGTATGGCGGCGGCATCCGTGTCCCAAATACACATTTTCTTTTATTTTTTTCATATATTTTACTGTAGAATGGGGCATATGTAGTGTTTCACAACCACATCTTGTTTAAATTAGAGAATTCCAATCTGGTCCTCATATCTCTTGGTCATAGAAAGTTAATAACATGAGGTTCTAAAGTTATACCATCTAAAGGGGAGGCAATTCTGTTGAAACATACAAATTGTCATGTGTAAGTCTTGCTTCTCTTATTATGAAAAGAGAGAATATATATGGTTACTTTAATTGATTAATTTAGTCAATAACTTACCCAGAGAAGACAAGGATGAATACATAAAAACAACTCGGGGAAAAAGAATTACAAATCTTTCAATATTATTTCTTCAGAAATATGGGTGTAAATTGTTTTGGAGGGTGTTCATAGCCACTGTGAATAAAAGTATCATCATTATTAGCATTTTATTCAAATGATTTATTCCTTAATTTAGGAAAACAAAGATTGAATGTTTTCTAATATTGTTTACAGGGGTAGGAGCTGGGGCTGAGTCTGTGATTTTAGCAGAGATATCACGAGTAACAACAGAGGAGGAAAGGACCGGGATATTGTCCACCATGATATCTATAAGACAAAGCGGTCTTTTAATCGGTAAATTCTTAATTATTAAAAAAATAGTAGGATATGTCATGATCATAGGTGTACATGAGAAAATACCCACAAAGTACAAGTATATACAGGGATGAACCTACCCAGGGCCCAGTAGCCCACGGCCCCTAAAATTCTGCCTGGGCTACTAAAAATTTTGATCCAGTAGTCCAGCTGTCTACCAAAATTTCTGACATTTATTGTTAGACCCATAGTACTGGTCTAGTAGAATTAACATCTGGGCAACTAACTTCCAGCTGACCATATCAATTCAGACATGAAGGTGCATCCCTGAATTATATATATATATATATGAAGATGTACTAGATGTGACTCTGATACAGTTGATGATGAAAAACACTTTATTCTTTCTTGTAGTCAGGTACATGATTTACGTTTGTCAATGTTAGAAACTGCAAAGTTGCTTAGTATAAATTTTACGTCACTCAATAATGACAATAAACTATTTTGGCTTCTGAATAATGAAGACATTACTTTACTGACAAAAATAAGTAATATGATGAAATTCGCTGGTGTTTAACATTGTGACTGGTTCACCTGGTTAAGACACGAGGAGGACATTTAATATTGTATAAACAGTTTTATTATTTACAATTTGCTATTTATTTAAAAACGAATAATTATTATAAAACGTTAAAAAGTGTCCTTTAAGCATCGTCCCTTGGTGTCTTTCCCATCTGAATTACTTGCAAAATCTAACCTGTTCATTCATGTTCTTATTGATTGTGTTAAAAAAAAAAAAGCAATATTTAGTAAATAGCATATAAAAGCTGGCTCATCTGGATAAGGCACGAGGAGGAAGTTCTGCTGTAAATTATAATTTTGCACAGAATTATCCTGAAGCATCGTCCCTTGGTGCCTTCTCTACCTGAGTCATCTTGTCTAATCTATAGCAAAATTTGTACTCTATATTTCAAATGTCCACAGTGCTGGTGCCCTCTGATCACTTCATTTTATTAATTTTATGAATACACTTTATTTTGATAGTGTAAAATATATATATTTATATATGTGTATTAGTCTCTGTAATAATTATTTTTGTTATGTTTTGTCATCATGTCCTCAATGGACCCTTGATTGGTTGATAAAGCATATTCTATTCTATTCTATTCTATTGATATTATAATGTAACTCTGTCTGTCTGTCTGTCTGTCCATATCATTTTGCTATAACATGACAAACCTCAGGACAACTCACTTACAACTTTATAGCGTTATTTTGTATAATAGTCTCATCTTCTGTGTACTTGTTTGTGTAATTCATGCAAGAGTTATGGGACTTTATTCATCAATTTTAAAGCAATTTTTCGCAAGTTGCTTTCAGAATTCATAGCCCTTAGGTCAGTCAGTTTACTTCTAACTAGGGGTGTAACGATACACCGATATATCGATATATCGATATATTTTTCAACAAACTAGGTATATCGATACGGAATCCAGCGTATCGATACGTATCGTTTTCTGATTTCTGCTAAAATTTCAGAATCAGTACCACCTAAATTCGCGAAATTTTCTGATTTTGTATGGAAAAGTCAGAAAAAGGACAAACAAATTTATTTAGCTACATGAAAATGAACACTCTTGTCTCACTAAAGAATATTTTACTATTTTATCACATAAAATAGTTAAAAGAAGAAGATTTAAAAATGTAATCAAATTGAAAAATCAGAAGACGATACGTATTGATATGTATCACGATACGCTTGCCCTGTATCAATTTATCATGATACAATATTTTATTGACCATACTAATCCCTACTTCTAACTTTTTCAGACATATTTACCAAAGGATATTGGTTTACATCCTATGCTTTTATGGAGGTTTTGTGCAATTAAATACTAATGAGATTCTTGTTCTTGATTAATAATAATAATAAAGGCTTTATTTCAAGAGGGTAACACAGTTATTTACAAACTAATCTTCCCTGAGGCCTTCAACAATAATACATTGTAAACCATTATAAACAAATTTGTAAATATAGCATAAAAATAACATACAAATGTAACTAACATAATTAAAAACAATTTTAAAACTCATCTGATTGTAAAAAATCACCATTAACAGGTTGTTGAAGAATGAACTTCTTTAAATTTTCCTTAAAGGAATTTATAGAAGGTGAGTTTCTTATTCTATTTGGCAGTTCATCCCATAATAATGCCCCCGAATAAGTGAAAGATTTTTTATAAAGTTCAGTCTTGGGTTTTGGCACTTTTAAATTACCATTAACAACATTTTTCAGAGAATAAGGATTTTCTTCAGAAAGGAATTGAAATTTATTGATTAGATATGATGGCACTTCTTTTTTCAAACATTCATAAACTAACAGATATTTATGATATTTTATTCTATCACGAACTTTCATCCATCCAAGAGTCTTAAAAAGAGGATCTGAAGGTGCCACAAAATCTGCATCAAGTATCAGTCTTGCTGTTCTTTTTTGTAGTTTTAGAATTCGGTTTAGGTTTTCACTATTACAATTTCCCCATATAACACAACAATAATCTATCAATGGCAAAATATAACCATTGTAAAAAAGCTTTCATGATTCAAGATTTATAAATTGTTCGATTTTGTATATTCGAGATGAAATTTTAGAGCATATCTGATCTGGAAAACATTAGCAAATGATTACAGAAGTTTTCTTGGTTGTTTGATAAATGTGAAGGAAAAGTCTAGAGAAACTAGATACAATGACTGTATGGGTCTTTTAGGGGCTTTGCACAAGTTACCAAAATACATCTTTTAACAAGTGTCTGGGTGATCCTATCAGTTAACATAAGGATATGTGCCTCTTTTCGTTGCCCCTATTTTACATAGAGTGCGCAAAACTGCTTGCAAATGATCAGATAATTGCTTACGGCAGGAATAAAAATTTGTTAGGCTACATAATTAAAAAAAAAATAACTAATGTGTGTTTCAACATCCCTGATGAAGCAGACTTGAAACCACTGAAATAAATACAAACAGAATTACATCAATTTAATTTCATCTTTTAACTAGAAGTAATAATGATAATACATGTATTCTTTATTTTAAGAGGGTAACACAGTTTGTAATACATTTAATCTGCCCTTCAAGGCCCTCACAAAAAACAAATAACAATAAAATGCATTTTACAATATATAAGTCTCCATAACACACTGGAGTTTGGGGTGGAGCTTATAGAAATAAAATTGCAAAACCACTCAGTCAAATAAAAATCTTTTATTGGTCAGGAACTACTTTTTTGTGCAATATGAATGAACAGATCTGCCTTTTAGAGCTATTGGGTATGATGGTCTCATGATCGGTATACTCTTTGTTTAAATTTCATTTTATTCTTACAAGATTTATATGACTTTATTCAACAATTTTTAAGCAATTTATCGCATCACACTCTAATTAATCCCCTGATTGTTTAACTTTAAACATTGTAGGCCTATTTGTTAAAGAAATATCAAACTCAATTAGCCAGTTATAAATTTTCCTAAGTGGCATTCTAAATTTGGAAGCCCTTGCTTAAATCACTTTCAACTTTGAAAGGGAGACAACTGGCTTATCATGGGACTTGTGCAGCTGCTTATTTATACATGTATATACATGAATCTATATATCGATGAAAGGCATTTGATAACACACATTTGTTTCAGATGAATCAGTGTGAACAATAAAGGAATTATTGCGGTAGACATGTCAAATGATCAGACTTTAACAATTATAATTTTATTAGCCTATCATTAAAAATGTTTCAGCCTGACAGACTCATGGCAGTTTTGTTTTGGTTTTTTTTTTCAGTTTGCAGGTAAATTTCAAACAAATAAAAAATGATGCAAACAAATATCATGTATTATTAACTTATAGTTGCATTTTTCGTGTATGATTTTAAACTTTTTTCATGAAAATTTTAACATCGGGTGGAACAGTGAACTGTTTACCGATTTCCGGATGAAATGTTTTATGCGCAAAGTAAATGTGCAGTGCAACGTCACTTAAGGTCTGATGCATGTAGAAAATTTATTTATTAGCAAGATGTTTTTAATTGTTTATATAAGTTAATAAAACAGTTATTTCATGCCCTGTTTCAGGAAATAGCAAAACTATTGTCCCTGGATGATGGAAATGACTTGCAAACTGTTGCCTTTGGCCTCTGGCCTCCATCACCTCGGGACAATAGGTTTTGCTGTTTCCTTCAAAGTCATGAAATAACTGTATACTGTTACCATGCAGAGGCATGAAAGCCGCCTCCTCTTTCCCAAAAAGAAGATAAATTAAGATATCAGTGGAAAAATGGTTGGTCACTTGTGGACAAACAAAAAGTTCTACACTAAACATTATTTCTCTATATCCATACAATAACCATACAGTTACCACTATATATTGAAGACAATATTATCTGATATTTTGTTATTTCAGGTCCTGGATTAAATGTTTTTCTCCGTGTAGCGAATTTTAACATTGGTCCATTCAAAGTAAACAAATATACAGATCCAGGGGTAAGATGCTAAGGTACTAAGTGATGTGTTTTTGTTTTAATTTATCAGACATCTTGATTAAGTAAAGCATGATTTCTATCCGTATCATAATCTCTAGGTTATTTTAAGGTCATCTGTCTGTCTCAGCAATGAATACAAAAACAAAGGCAATTTTGAGAATTCAAACCAAAATTTAAAATATTTGCCTACATTTAAATATGTACAGTGGAAGTACTTTTATTCGTGGACACCAATTTTCGTGGTTTTCATAAAAAGCACTATTTCGTGGGCACTTAAATTTGTGGTTTTAAGTTCTGTGCATTGCAACTCAAGGGAAAAATGCATTTCGTTGGGAACTTAATTTCGTGGTTAAAGCGAACCACGAAATCCACAAAAAATTGGAACCCCACGAACAATTATACTTTCACAGTATTAAAATACCAAAATCAACACTTCATCATGATTAACAAACAAAAGCATGAAGTTAGCTAGTTCAATTACTGTTGCCATTTGGCTTCTGATCATGTGAGACACATGTTTGTTTATTGGAAAATTGTTAAAGGTGTTTAAATCATTTGAAGTCTTGGGGAAAAAAAACATGTCATGTAACCCCACAAATTGTGAATTACACGATTTCAGTGCTCTGTCACGACTACACAATCGTGAAGCTAAAATTAAGGCAAAAACACGATGTTGAGAAAATGAACATGATTATATCTTACAGGTGACTTTACAACCCTTTCTGAACCCCAAAGGTAACAAATTTTATTACACCTGTTATACTAATTAACAGATTTGTTAAATAAACATCGGCGAGGTTACCTGCCAGTTAAGTCACCAATAACTTACCTGGGTGACCTTTACGGTCCACTGACCTAATTAAGTTGTTAAAATGATTAATATCTAAATATACTCTGATAATTAAGAGCAACATCCTCACAAAGCAAAAAAAAATCTTGGTTTTCAATTTGTTTGTTGTTTTCTTTGTTCAATACCGTATTGTTGATGGGTTATTTCCCTTTAAATTCTGTTTCAAATTTTCTACAATTGACTTGTCTCTTTTAAGCTTTAGTGAAATTCAGTCATATCACTTCATCGAAAAAAATAAATTGTTCCACAATCAAGAGCAAAAATGGTGTTTTTGTACAAATTTTAATCATTTTTTACAGAAACATTATCTCAAACTTTACCAATTTTGCATAATAATGATTTGACTATATAGATGTATATTTCTCTTTATATAACTCATGAACATATGATGTAGTACTCTGAACTGTCTGAACACATCAAACTTCAAATTACAAATATTTGAGCTTATATAGAATCATTGAAGGGCTGTGTGCCTGAATGCCAACATTTTATAAAATCAAAGAATTATGTAGGTGCTCATTAGTGGGGATTATGGGGCTTAACATAGGGTTATTATTGTACCTCTTAATTACCTGGGAAATATTGTGCTGTGTTAATTGTCATTTTGATTGTCATGTTATTAACTCTTAATTTAAAAGATTCTCATTAAAAAAACATTCTCCAAAAAAAAATCTTTTAGTATTATTAATTTTTTTCATGAAAAATGAATTGGAAAAAAAATTATTAATTTAATTCAAATATTAATTGATTTCATATCAATTAGTTTGTCAATAAATACACAGCACAAAAACTATTTTGTATATATATAATAACTATTCCATGCATTATATATATTCAATGATCAAGAAATAACAGATGATTTGGAATACACCTTGAATCATTAAGCTTAGCACCTTTTATTAAAGCTAAGAAGTTTTATTCACAAATAATTACTCTGTGCTAATAAACCAGGAACCTAATTATAAACAACTTTTTGTGCCTATCCCTCCTCCAAATTGGGGGCAATCATGGAATATTGTTAAATATTGGACTCCATCGAAAGAACATACAAAGATATTTTCATCTGAAACAACTGGGATAATTAGAGTCAAACTTAATCACAATGTTTCTGAAATGGTTCCCTTCAATACAGATGTCTCTCAAGTCTGAACCTTTTCAGTACATTCAAACATCTTCTCTGCTAAAACTGTTTGAAAAATAAACTTTGACACAATAGTTCTCTTTAAAATTACATTCTGCAGATCCATCTCTTATCTAAGACGACTGGCAATGGTGAAAAAG